>ML245978.1:739-38333 GCA_005239495.1 Nicotiana undulata | reverse complement strand
CCTTGTCGGGCATTTGTGATGTTGTAAATGATGATTTCTCTTTGCCGGGACAATAGAATTGTATTGAATAATTCCATGCACTCGAGACTTCATATTGTTGACTTTCACATTATTGTTGCCTTGTGTTTTATTACTCGTCGCACGAGGGGACATGCCGTGTTGACTGAGTGTTATTATATATGCACGATGAGACATCCGTGCCGAGTGATTGTGAAGTTATGCATGAGGGGACATTCCGTGCCGAGTGTTATTATATATGCACGAGGGGACATGCCGTGCCGAGTGATTGTGAGGTTATGCACGAGGGGAAATTCCGTGCTGAGTGTTATTATATATGTACGACGGGATATGCCGTGCCGAGTGACGGTGAGGTTATGCACGAGGGGACATGCCGTGCCTTTTCTGTTCATTATCTGTTTGAGAAGCTATATTACTGCCGTGTTTTTACGTTTCATTTACTACCTTGTACTGTTGTTTTAGCATACTGTTACCCTATCTCCCCAGCATGTTCTCCCCGTATATGTCTTACTTGCTTATCTCTGTTGTCATTTTTCCTGCTATTATATAAAATTACACAGGTACATATATAGTGTTGGTCCTAGCCTCGTCACTACTTCGCCGAGGTTAGGCTCGACACTTACTCAGTACATGGGGTCGGTTGTACTGATTCTACACCTGCACTTCTTTATATTGTGCATATTACGCAGCCGGACCCGAAGATCACTGACGATCGGAGCATCTCATTCAGTCACACAGGAGACTCGAGGTAGACCCGCAGACGTTCGTGGGCCTTGACGTCACCTTCTACTTTCCACTTTCAGCTCTGTCTTACTTTGTATTTCAAAGACAGTCTTATGTATTTATTTCAGACCTTTTGTTTGTAGTAATCTCTTAGATAGTCCGTGAGTATGTGACACCAGTTCTGGGATTTGTTTACGGGTTTCATTTCAAAAATGCTATGTTGTATTTTAGTTATCTTGTTATTATTCTTATATGGTGGGCCATCGAAGCCTTGGTTATCTTGTTCGTATTTGTTGTTAATAAGTTTTATTTAGTTCAAACGTTGGCTTGTCTAGCGGGTTCAACGTTAGACGCAGTCATGGCCCGAAGGTGGGATTTTTGGGTCGTGACAAGTTGGTATCAGAGCCCTAGGTTGCTTAGGTCTCACAACTCACGGACAAACTTGGTAGAGTTTGAGGGATCGGTACGGAGACGTCTGTACTTATCCCCCAGAGGCTGCAGAGTAGGAAGAACTTCACATCTTTCATTCTCTGTCGTGCCAATTAGATTCTAAATTGCTAATTGAGTCTCTATTTTACTCTCTTGCAGATGGCGAGGACGCGTGCTTCCTCATCGACCGACCATCAGCCTGATCCTCCTATTGCAGCCCCTACGAGGGGCCGAGGCAGAGCTAGGGCAGCATCTCCAGTAGAGGACCCACAGGTAGACTTTGCCGGTGAGGTTCCTACTCCGATAGTCCCTGCTGGACCGACTCAGGTTCCAGAGGGGTTCATTGCCACCCCAGTACTTCAAGACGCTCTAGTCCGCTTAGTGGGACTCATGGATAGCGTGGCTCAGGCCGGTCTTCTTCCTACTGCACCATCTGGATCTCAGGCTGGGGGAGGGACCCAGACTCCTGCTATTCACACGCCAGAGCAGTTTGCCACTCAGTTCCAGACTCCGGCACCTCAGACGGCTGGAGTAGTTCAGTCGGGTATTGTGGCGCCCGCAGCTGAGGGAGCAGCCATGTCCGCTGATGCTCTGTGGAGATTGGATCGGTTCACCAAGTTATTTACTACCACATTTACTAGTGCACCATCAGAAGATCCTCAGGATTATTTAGACAGCTGTTTTGAGGTTCTTCGGAACATGGGCATTGTGGAGTCCAATGGGGTTGATTTTGCTACATTTCGTCTTTGTGGCACCGCCAAGACTTGCTTGACCAGACCAGCTGGATCTGCACCTTTGACTTGGGAAGGGTAGAATACAGATATAATGACCGGTATGCTAATACCACGTGTAGCCGCCTCCTCTAGGTGTGACATACCGGGTATTGCATTGAAGTGATCCGTATTACTTTAAACCTAGGACATTTCTTTTTCAAATGTTTATGCCATTCAAACCCTTTAAAGATTTTATACTTGTTTTAAATCCCCTCATATGTGAACCTTATTTGTTACTTTCTCACCGTCCAATTTCACAAAACTTATTGGCTGGGACCCACAGTTGTGGATCCTGAAGGGTGCCTAACACCTTCCCCTTGGGATAATATCAAGCCTTTACCCGTTCTATGGTAATGCAAACTAGTCTATGAGTTATCAACTCTAGGTGCCCTAACGCACCGTTAAATCGTTAGGTGGTGAGTCTTCCTTTTCCTTTAAAGGAGTTTTCCATAATTTCATAACCCGATCTCTCCGTACCTAAACCGTGCGATAGAAAAAGGGGCACGACAACATGGCGACTCTGCTGGGGACTTTCCTTAGGCTTAATACCATTACAATCTGCTTTGTGAATTTGGACCTTTAATTTCCATGTAAATGCTTACACCTTTTCCTATGTCCCGTTATATACCATTAATTGTTTAATTTTTTCGCAAGTATTTATTTCACTTAAACGTAACTGACATATCATCATGTTTTCTATGTAACCGCTTTCCATTATAACTGCTGTATTTCCTTTTTTTACTACTTTCCTCAACGTGAAAATACATGCCTATCTGTTTTAATGCTTATAATTTCATATCATGCTCCGCATTCATATTCCACTCGTGCCAAACAAATCCTATAGCAACGGTTACAATGAGTGGTTGCACTATTCCAATATTACTTTCCCCTAAATTTGGAAAGGCGTATTTGCGGTAAAACTAGTCGATCAGCGGTGCAGTCGACAGTTCCGTGCCTTCCCCCTTGAGTTGTCCACTCAAGGGTACCAGTCTAAAACCCCAAAAGAAACCTTGATCTATTGTATGTTGCACGCATCATGGTCAAAACTAGCCAGGCTAACGTTTTGGCCGCACAATAGCTTTTAAGGTAGCCTTGTCCAAAATCCATTGGGTTTCCCTGGAACACAAAAGGACGCCTTCACGTTCTATGCATTTATTTGGAGAACTTAAATGCTCATTGCTAATTATTGATGTTAAATAGTTGAGTCTTGCGGGGGTAAGGGCCTAACCTTGTTTGTTCGCAGGAAACGAGGCACGAAGTCCCTAGACTCAGCATGATCTAAAATATGACAAGAGGGCCAAGCTTGGAGAAGGTCTTTCTGGGACCCACTTAGATAGGATTTTCTTTTCCGCTTTACCAATGTAATAAGGCCGATGGCCATTAGTGATTTTATTTATTGCTTATTGTTTTTGTATTGTTTTGAATTCGTCCATCTTTATCATCAATAAAATAAGGCATTTAGCATTTCAAGTTCTCCAAATTAATTTGTCGCTAGGCCTACCTCAGGCACAAAGAGGTTCCCCGACTTAGGATGCGTTTTACATTTTCGCATTACGTGTTTAAATTATCGCAATATTCTTTATATCTCTACTAACTTCACTACCTTTTTGTTAGTTATTCCCATTCCCTAAAGGTTGGTTCGTGATCTCTGGCATCAACATCTTATTGCACCAGATCAAAGGGCCCTTCTCCTACTCCTCCTCCCAGTCCTCCCAAAGGAAAAAGCAAGGGTAAAATGGCAGACTCGAGAGGTACTAGAAAAGACAACAAGGATGAACAGGTTGAGATCATTGACGGTCAGGGTATTTAGGTTCTGCACGAGGGTATGTCTCCACTAGAGAAGAAGCTTCTAAAGTTCCAAGAGGAACTTGATCAAGCCAAGAATTTGGCCCGCTTATCATTCTCCCTCAACATCCCAGACGTTCACTTTCGAAATGCTCCGAACCCCTCTTTACCACAAAACATCCCCAAACAACCAAATCATCCAAAAGATCCCGTTCAAGGCGTCGAAGGAGTTATAGGGGTTGAATTGTGAGGACCTCTGCATACAACCCGATGTCGAACTTACCGAGGGGTACAAACCTCCAAAGTTTTAGATGTTTGATGGCACTGGTGATCCAAGAGTCCATCTGAGGACTTATTGCGACAAATTGGTCGGCGTAGGAAAAGAAGAAAGGATCTGCATGAAGCTCTTCATGAGGAGTTTGAAAGGTGATGCACTATCCTGGTACATCAATCAGGACACGAAGAAATGGACTAGTTGGGTGAATATGGCTACAGACTTCATGGATAGATTTAGATTCAACACGGAGAATGCACCGGATGTGTTCTACATCAAAAACTTGAAGAAGAAACCAATTGAGACTTTTCGCGAGTATGCTACTCGTTGGAGGTCATAGGCTGCTAAGGTCAGGACAGCCTTGGAAGAAATACAAATGAAGAAATTCTCCGTTCGCGCTCAGGATCCTTAATATTATGAGCGGCTGATGATGGTCGAGGGGCATAAGTTTTCTGATATCATCAAATTGGGAGAGCGAATCGAGGAAGGTATCAAAAAAGTATGGTCACTAATTTTGAAGCTTTACAGGCTACCAATAAAGCTCTGCAATCCGGTGGTATGTCCAGGAAGAAGGATGTAGGAGCCGTGATGGTGGCACAACAAGCCAAGTCCCCTCCCAAATACCAAGTATACCCCGCACCTTCCTTCACATACCAACAAGCTTCAAGTTACCAAGAACCTTTACCCGCATACCAAGCTCCACCACCCACATATCAGCCTACCTCACCCAGATATTCCCAGCCAGCTTCCGTCTATAATGCCGATAATTCCCAACCTTCTCACTACCAATCACCACCTGCTCGCCAAAACTTCCCCAGACCTCGCCCAAATTTCGACCGTCGTCCATCAAAACAGTACACTGCCATAGCTGAACCCATTGACCTATTATATGAAAAGCTTAAAGCCGTCAGTTATGTCACACCCATCCCCGCTGTTACCCCTGAGAACCCTTCTCAGTGGGTGAACCCAAATAAAACCTGTGCTTACCACTCCGGCATGAAGGGACAAACCATCGAGGAATGTCATTCCTTGAAAGACAAGATAAAAACCCTCATAAATAACAAGATCATTTTAGCCAAAGACCCTGCTCCTAATTTTTGCAATAATCCGCTGCCTGACCATAAGGGTGGTGTCCACATGATTGAGGTTGATGATGACTGGGATCCTGAAGGATCGATTGGGCTAATTGCCGATGGTTATCCAAAGAAGCCTGCGATTAATCTTAATCTGATTGTGGTCCAGATGCAGCCATCTGAAGAAGTTGAGGTAAACGTGTCGATTCCACTTGAGTTTGAATCGAGACCACCCGCCAAAGGAAAAGCCCTGGGGCCGATCGAAGTCGAGTTTGTGCGGCTGCTTGAAGTTGCAATTTGGCCATCTATAACATATACTATGGCTGGAATGAGAATGACCTCACCTATTCATGTGGAAATGTCAACAACGACACCCTTTTATTCAAACGCCATTCCATGGGACTATACCGCTGAAGCAAGGAGGAAAGGCAAAGGCAAGTATGAAGAAGCTATCGCCGCACAAAGCATGACAAGAATTGGCAGAGTTTAAGCCCCTGAGCATTTTGCCGAGTCTAGCAAGCAGGCCAATAGTCGTCCTCCCATCATTGAAACAGGTTCTGGTGATCAGTGGAGAAATATACAAGCTAAGGAGTATTCAGTCCTCGACCAGTTGAACTAGACACCAGCTCAGATATCCATCCTCTCCCTGTTACAAAACTCTGAAAATCACAAGAATGCTTTGCTAAGGGTGCTGAGTGAAGCATACATGCCTGACAATATCACCAGCGGGGAAATGGTCAACATGGTAGGCCAAAGTGCTGGAGAGCCATAAGATCAATTTCCATGAAGATGAGCTACCGCCTGAGGGGCTAGGGCATAATAGAGCACTACACATCACTGTGCAATGTGAGGATCATTTCATCACAAGGATCCTAATTGATGGGGGTTCCAGCCTCAACATCTGTCCGCTAGTCACGCTTAAGAGATTGGGCAAAGGTCTACATGAGATAAAGGAAGTAGAGATCAACGTAAAAGCCTTCGACGGTTCGCAGATATCCGCTATGGGAGAAATCACTTTGTGTCTGCAGATGGGGCCAAATTGGTTTGATGTAGATTTACAGGTGATTGATGTGCCTGCATCCTACAACTTACTGTTGGGACGACCTTGGATCCACGCAGCTGGGGCCGTGTCATCAACCGTACACAAGGCTGTGAAGTTTGAATGGAACCATAGGAGCTAATCGTTCATGGCGACGGTAGAAACCATATCTACAGTCGCCAGACCTTTTCGGTCATCGATGGAAGGAGAAAGTTGGGCGGAGAAATCTATCATAACATAAATCGTGTCAACGCTATTGACAAAGGCAAATGGTGGGGCAGTAAGACCGAAAGCATACTGAACTGGCAAGGGTACGAGCCGGGTAAAGGGCTCGGTAAGAATCTTCAAGAAATAACAAAGCCTATAACACTCAAGAAGCATGGTACTACCTTTGGTCTAGGGTATGAGTACACTTGGAAGGAGTTCAAATACTGGTCGCCACCGTGGCGTGGCCCCTACTACCCATTGGAGCATCCAATACCTCGCATAGAGCAGACTTTCCAGCCAGCTGACGTCATATATGGTACAAACAAAGAAGAAGCGCTAGCAGCTATGAGGGATCTAGTTCTGGATGATGAGGATATGGACTGATGTGTCATCTTTGAGGAGGAGGGGGTGGAAGGCCCTTCTATACAAGTCGTGAGCAAGGAATCACGTCTCAACAATTGGTCTGTCAGGATAACCAAAGCCCATCGAGCTTCGGGATAACAAGGCTAACAAAACAAACATTATTTACAAATTATTTATTTAAAGCATTTCCTTCATTTTCGCATTTTTAATTTCTACAAGAAAAGAGCTCTTATGTTCAAACAATTACTCAATTTATAAAAGCATTTCCAATTTCTTTACAAATCTTACATTTACTTATATTTATTTGTTACTGTTTTCCTCCCCAATACTTTATTTTACACAGCATTACTAATAATGATCTTGATGAACCGACGATTGTGACATGTAACGAGACAACACAACAAATGGATTCCGAGTCAGACGGGGATGATATACCTAAGGATATTATTAAAGAAGTCGAAAACATTGAGAATAGACCTAAGTCTAACTTGGATGAGACTGAGGTCGTCAACCTGGGAAACACAGAAAACGTCAAAGAAACACGCATCAGCATTCATCTATCGCCGTCAGAAAAGAAGGAATATACGGAATTCTTAAGAGAATATGAGGACATATTCGCCTGGTTCTATAATGACATGACTGGTCTCAGTACATCTATTGTGGCCCACAAGCTGCCAACCAATCCGACATGCCCACCAGTAAAGCAAAGGCTCGAGAAGTTCAAACCAAACATGAGCTTGAAAATCAAAGAAGAGATCACCAAGCAGATCAACGTCGGGGTTCTCCGAGTGGTCGAATATCCTACATGTCTTTTGTGGATTGTTTTGTTGGTTACCATCATATTTGCATGGATGAGGAAGATGCTGAGAAAACGGCATTCATTACACCGTGGGGGGTGTATTGCTACTAAATGATGCCATTTGGTCTGAAGAATGCAGGGGCCACTTACATGAGAGCCATGACTACTATATTCCATGATATGGTTCACAAGGAAATCGAAGTATATGTGGACAACGTCATCATCAAATCAAAGAAATCTACTGATCATATGGAAGATTTGAGAAAGTTCTTCAACGGGTTAAGGAAATACAATCTGAAGCTTAACCCCGCAAAATGTGCGTTCAGGGTTCCTGCCGGCAAGCTGCTAGTGTTAATTGTCATTCATCAAGGAATAGAGCTAGATTCTTCAAAGGTCAAAGCCATCCATGAACTGCCGCCACCAAAGAACAAAAAGGATGTCATGAGCTTCCTGGGACAACTCAATTATATCAGCCGGTTCATAGCCTAGTCCACCGTCATTTGTGAACCAATTTCAAGATATTGAGAAAGGATGCTGCCACCAAATGGACTGGGGATTGTCAAAAAGCCTTCGACAGAATCAAAGAGTACCTCTCCGTGATCGCATTGTTTGTCGATTTCATGTTCCAGAGTCAATCATCACCGATAATGGTTCCAATCTCAACAGTGATTTGATGAAAGTAATGTCTGTGACCTTCAAGATCAAGAACAAGAATTCTACAGCATACAGATCTCAAATGAACGGAGCCGCCGAGGCTGCCAACAAGAGCATCAATAAGAGATTAAGAAAGATGATAGAAAAGCACAAGCAATGGCATGAGAAGTTATCATTCGCTCTGTTGGGGTATCGCACCACGGTTCGCACATCAACCGGGGCAACTCCTTACATGTTGGTATACGGCACAGAAGCCGTCATTCCTGCTGAAGTTTAAATTCCATCCCTGAGAATTATACAAGAAGCTGAACCCAGTGACGCAGAATGGGTAGGAAGCCATTATGAGCAGTTGGCCCTCATAGACGGAAAGAGAATGAACGTGGTTTGTCATGGTCAGCTATATCATAACAGAATCACCAGAGCCTTCAACAAGAAAGTGAAACCAAGACAATTCACACATGAGCAGTTGGTGTTAAAGAAAATCTTTCCTCATCAAGACGAAGCAAAAGGGAAATTCTCTCCCAATTGTCAAGGCCCGTACATGGTTCACCGAGTTCTAACAGGAGGAGCACTCATACTCGCAGAAATGGATGGAGAAGTTTGGCCTAAACAATCAATTCAGATGCAGTCAAGCGCTACTATGTGTAACCCTTTATGCTTTTTGTCAATGTTGTAAAATGAACTACGCCTGACCTGATTCCCATTTAAGAGGGGATACATAGGCAGCCCTGTGGGTTCGTTCACATTCTAATAAAATTTCATTTTTCCCACGAATGGAAACTGGGGTAGAATTTTGAGGAGGGCCCTCAAAATTCGGAAGCAAGTTCAGTCGAGCACCGCACTAGTAACAGTCAGAAGTCTTCACCCATCAAACAGGGGCAAGGGTTGAGAAGGAACTCTCAAATCTCCGCCGCAATGGAGATTGCAATGTCTTGAACCGCGTCACGGTCGTCGGTTCATCCAAAGAAAACTACGCTTTCTATATATCATATCATATTTTACAAAATCATGCATATTTGTTTTTCTAAAAAAAAAGCCGTTTGTTTATCAACGCTACCCCCGCGGTACAAGCAAAGTCATCATCATCAAGCAAGCAGGCCGGATCAAGCCAGTAGGGGATACGAACTAGCCATCCCCTTTACAAAACTCACAATTTTTCTTTGAACGCAGGCACAAAGACGGCGAAAGACCAAAGTATCTTTTTATATTTGCAAGACGTCTCAAGACATCCTCAAACTCGTCCCGCATTGCCAACATTTACTATTAGTAGCTCTGTATTCGCAACAATCATATCGCCATAATTTACTATTGTTTTATCTTCCCACATTCGCATCATTGCATAAGGCTACTATTCTGCCTTCTGAGACTAAGCACTGTCTCCCTACATGTTATTCCTTGCATTTGCATAAGGCTATCTTTCTGCCTTTCGAAACTAAGCGTTGTCTCCCTGTATTTTATTTCTTTCATTTGCATAAGGCTACCTTTCTGCCTTCCGAGATTAAGCACTGTCTCCCTGCATTTTATTCCTTCCATTTGCATAAGGCTATCATTCTTCCTTCCGAGACTAAGCTCTGTCTCCACTTGCATGAGGTTAAGCTCTACCTCCATTTGCATAAGGCTATCATTATGCCTTCCGAGACTAAGCTCTGTCTCCACCTACATGAGGTTAAGATCTACCTCCATTTGTATAAGGCTACCTTTCTGCCTTCCGAGACTAAGATATGTCTCCACCTGCATGAGGTTAAGCTCTACCTCAATTTGCATAAGGCTACCTTTCTGCCTCCCGTGACTAAGCGTTGTCTCCCTGCATTTTATTTCTTGCATTTGCATAAGGCTACCTTTCTGCCTTCAGAGACTAAGCATTGTCTCCTTGCATTCTATTTCCTCCATTTGCATAAGGCTACTCTGCCGCCTTCCGAGACTAAGCACTGTCTCCCACTGCACTTTACTCCTTGCATAAGGCTGTCATTGTGCCTTCTGAGGTTCTACGCTACCTCTATCCGCATTTTACTTCACTACGCACAACTCTTATCTATTTTTAAGAACAATTACCTTTCGCAACGATATTTATCTATGCTTTCTTTCGGGCTTAGCTCTGCCCCACTTTCCTTTTCGAAAATTGCAAGACTAAGCTCTATCTTGTCAGCATCATACTATTGTATTCTTTATGGGCTGAAATATCGCCAACTTGTCCAAAGGCATCATCGTTCGGAGGCACCATCCTCATGGCCCGATAACATCACTTCATAGCCTGCAGATCTCTTATATCCAACTTGCATATCATTATTCAAAGGCATTACCCGAGAACATCATTTCATAGCCTGCGAATCCCGCACCAAGCGATTCATGACCCAGGACATCATGGTCTAAGAACACCATCCTAATTGTCCGAAGACAGCATTCATAGTCCAATGGGAACTTGCATCATATTTATATTATGCACAATATACATTTGTTCTTTATTTGCAGGTAACCCGGCCGAAATAGCCAACCAGGCAGGAGCGGACCGCTCCAGTTCTTCCACACAACCCCGAAAGATCTTTGTATTCTTACCCCACCATGCACCTTGCATCCGTTCTTGTAAAACATCACCGGTATACTTCGCCGATGAATTCAGAACTACATGCGGCCTGATTCCTGTAAAACCAGGGATATGTAGGCAGCTCAGAAACCAGGGTGCGGTCGAATTCTATCCCGCAGCTTTATCTCCGGTCAAAATTGGCCATCATATCTTTACCCGACAACTCTTTCATCCTTCCCGGGTAAAGAGGGGCAGCTGTTGATACTCAATTTTTCCTCAAATTATTTTCCAAACTTGTATATATGCTTTAAAAATCACTCTTACCAATAATGAGCATTTTTCTTAATTTTTACATATTTTTATCTGAATTATTTCCATATTTATTCTGTTTTTCTTATTTAAATAACTCATAAATCATGCTCTAAATAAATCCCAAAATATTCCCCAGTTCAATAGGTCGTTTATAATTGCTGTTTATTTATTAAAATTCAATTATTTCATAAATTGGCCAATTGAGTGCGATTTAATTGCAATTACAATTATTTTGCAATCATAGCCTAATTAGTCGTTTTATACCTTTAAAATCCGAATTTATGTCCTTCATATTTTTAATCTTGTCTCATTAATGTAATTATACTTATTTTTAACTTAATTTCATTTTATACAATTATTGGCTATTTTAATTAATTAACTATCCTATTAAATCGGGCATTTCACAACTGGCCTCTTCCTATTTCAATTTTAGCCACATTTGGCTGACTCAATTACCCAACCCCTTGACCCAATTGAGACCATCCCAAACCCTCCTCTTACCCGGCCCAACCCCTGGCTTAATCTGAGCCGTTGATCAAATATGATCAACAGTCCAGATCAACCCCTACCATAAATACCCTTTAACCTAAGCCCTCCCCCACCGGTTCATTTCCTTCGCGACCTTTCTTCTCTCTTCTTTCTATCTCTATCAGAGCTCTCTAGAGGCTTCCCCCTCTAATGGAGGTCTGTTCCCCTCTCCGACCGGTTCTCTCACCCGCATCCATGGTTTCTCACCACTTCTTGGTCACCCATTCACCTCTCACTCGCTCAACACCAACATGGGTACTTCAAAATGGGCCTGGAGCAGTTCGCTTGCCTCCGTTGAGCCTCTTGCCACTTTCCGGCCAATCCCCGACTATTTGAGTAAGTTTACATGTTTTCCGACCTAATCTATGCCGTCTTTGAGGATTTTCCCTCTCTTACGGGTTTCACGAAACCCTAACCATTTGCATCTTTGATTTTTCCTTAATTTCTGCTTACGTTCTTACATTATCATGATATTTTCCATGGGTTTCTCCCTAAAAACCTTTTCTTTTAATGATTTCAACATAGGTTTATTAACCCTGTCTTCAAAATAATTTCTTCTTGGTTTTAGTTATCTGTATCATGTTTAAGTAATTATTTCATGATTTATTGTTGCTCGAACTGCTATTCATGAAACCCAAATACCCTAGGTTGATTTTGTTATGTGCGCTTGTTTGTTCTTGTTCGACTCATTGCTATAGTCTTTGATTTTCCTGCTGTTCTATGAACACCTCTTATATCTAGCAGTATTGTTCCTTAAATACTTATTAAGTTTAACCATTTGTCTCACTAATTGCTTTACTTGGTGATTGTACACTTATTTTCGTAATATTTTCCTTAAGTAACCCAATGTGCACTTTCCTTTTACAATGTTGTACCAATTCTGAATTCCTGTTATATCTATGTGATATTTTCCTTAAATGCAAAATTGTATATTTTCCTCTTATAATACTGCACCAATTTTTGAAATCCTTTCCATGTTTATGTGATGCTTTAATTTATTTTCTCCGGATTCTCTGTGATTTCCAGTCTTCTTAATTGATTTTCAAGCTGGTACCCTATTTCATTCCCTAATGTAATATTAATACAACATGCCTTAATTAACTCACTATGTATCTAGCTCTATTTGTGCACTACATGACTTCCTTGTTCTATTTTTGGGAGAATCAATCCTATTGGACTGATTCCTTGCCTTATTTCATCTTGACAGTATCGTTTGAATTAGAATCCCTTGATTAAAGGGGTCCTGTTATCTTTAATTGATAGTGATTGATTGCTACTACCATAATTTGCTATGTGCTATTCGATTTTCAAAAACTATATAAAGAGTTGCCTTCTCTCTTTCCAAACAGGCTAAGTTTTACACACGGACTCAGACACTCACACTGAGCTTCACACTGAGTTCTCACACTAAGCACTGAGCAACACTGCTCTAAACTCTTCTGTGCTTTCATCTCTACTTGTTCTTTGCATCTATTATTGACTACTCAGTCAGCTTAAAGCTAAGGCTGAGTAGCCCCTTATTGCTCTTGTGCCTTGTTGTTGCTCTCTCTCTCTCTCTCTCTCTTATTCTGCACATTGCTGTTGTTGCTCTCTCATTCTGCTGCTATTATCTTTGCTTCTCTTTGTCCTAATACTGCTGTGCTATTTCTTGCATTTGCTATATCTGCCACTCAACTGGTATGTTTCTCATTTAAGCATTTTAGTACTCTATACAATGTTTCAGTTCTTGCTTATCTACTTAGTGTTTCTTTTGTGGCTCTATTGCTTACCTTTTCACTAGCATATCTAATTCCTTATATGATCTCTCTTCTTCTTCTAGAGTAACTTAATCCTGCATTATTTTCTGTGGTTTACTATGGTCTATGCTGCAGTTGTTTCTTTTTCCTCCTGTCTGTTTATTACGTCCTGTATGTTGGCTTAGCAGCTGTGAATTATTTGGTATCTATAATGTGCTGAATCTATACCTAAACTGAGTGACACCACCCTAATTTGTCCCCTGAACCCCTTTACCTGTTTGTGATTGTTCCTTGGTATCCTACTGAGTTAGGGCTCTCTTTTGTTTTAACATTAGTCCTTATGTGTTTCCCTGAAACTATGTGACCACAAAACTTCTTTTCAAACTTAAAACTCCTTTTCAAAAAGCAATTTCACAATTCCTAGACCTTTAGGTTCCACCCCACTCAGTGTGTGCATCGCTTAGGGACTATGAGTTCCCTCTGAACCTTGAGACACCGAGGTAAGGGTACTCTACACTGAACCAATCTCAAATTTGATAAACTGTCGGGTGCTGGTATTGGCCTGGGCCTTTATAAGGACCTTTGGGAGCTTTGTCGCACCCATGCCGTGTAAGGCTATGAGGATCGAAAAGGGTGAGGTTGAAAGGTTAGGCCTGATTGAAGGCTCTCTATAGATTTACTTCTTATTTTCTTTTTTCATTGTTGTAATCCATTCATTATGGTCTGTAATAATTTGTAAACGAATCCTTGGGGCTGGACAGTGAATATGGGAGGGGACTATGCATGCTTAGTCTAGTAAGGGGTAGAAAACATGCTTATAGGGTTTTTCTTACTTACATATGCGATAGATAACATGTGTAGGACATGCATCTCATGCATTAGAAATCCTGCTTAGGTTCTTTTATCTTTCAACATGTCTACTTCACTCATTTCGCAAGCCATGATCACAGTTAATAATTATATCAAGTAATAAAAACTGTTATAAGGTCTTATTGCATTTTCATGATCATAGAATGTAGAAATCATGTCTAGGATACTATTTCGTGCATTAGATATCCTGCCTGTAGGATGTATTTATTTTTGCAAGTACTTGAATGATTATTTAACTCGCTTAGTCTAATAAATGTGGTCAAAACATTTCCTGCAAATGTATTATCACTTATGTCTTAAAATTAGAATATGCATGCTCACCTTAGGCAATATATACGACGCTTAGGCAAAATCTAGGCCTAATTAAAATCAAATCAACTATGCCGGGAATAGTCTGTCTCTTTTAAATCTCTTAAACTTCGCTGATTCTGCCTCTCTTAAACCCGCTCTGTTTTGCTAAACTGCTGTGCTATTTTTTTTATAAAAAAAAAACAACTCTGAAGTTGTGTAATTTCTTACCTCTACTGATCTCAGGATCTCTAATTCCCATCCTATTTTCAAAATTATTAAGTTTTTTTCAGCGTTACTTCATTATATTAAATCGTTCTATTTCTGAATACTTGCTAAACCATTTTCTAAAACAATATGATAAAGTCCTATGAACTACTGGATTTTTGTACTCACTTTTAGATTATTGATTTTCAAATAAATGCACTCCTGTTCAAAAATGATTTCTCTAAAAGTTATTCTTCTCTTTTATTGAAAGCTTTAAACTGCTACGCACTCTTAATTCTTACTGCTATTGCATTTCTGAAATTCAATCATCCTTTTGAATTGCTCAGTCTTAACGGAACCCTTTGCTTTCACTACTAAGTTTTCGAAACATATCCTTTTACTAAAACTGCTGAAACCTACTGATTTTAAACTCAATAACTCTTATTTTTAAACCTTCCTTTGAGACTTTAATTGTGTTTGAGACGTGCCACTTACGTGCTTAATTGCGGAGGGACCTGTGAGCCTATTACTTGCCCTATGTGATCCCACCACATGTGTTCTACTTGTTTTGCACTGTCGCCTAGTATTTTATCCTTAACACCTGAGTCAGCCTAGTCCCCGCCTTTGTTAGGAATAGTAGTCCCAATTGCCCTCCGGGACTTATAGGATGGGACGGGTAATGGCACGCACTAAGTAGTCATGACCAACACGCATTTTAAATAACCTCTACGGGGTGGGAAGGGTAGAATGCAGATATGATGACCGGTGCGCTAATACTACGTGTAGCCGCCCCCTCGAGGTGTGACATACCGGGTATTGCATTGAAGTGATCCGTATTACTTTAAACCTTGGACATTTCTTTTTCAAATGTTTATGCCATTCAAACCCTTTAAAGATTTTATACTTGTTTTAAATCCCCTCATATGTGAACCTTATTTGTTACTTGCTCACCGTCCAAATTCACAAATCTTATTGGCTGGGACCCACAATTGTGGATCATGAGGGGTGCCTAACACCTTCTCATTGGGATAATATCAAACCCTTACCCGTTCTCTGGTAATGCAAACTAGTCTATGAGTTATCAACTCTAGGTGCCCTAACACACCGTTAAATCGTTAGGTGGAGACTCTTCCTTTTTCTTTAAAGGAGTTGTCCATAATGTCATAAACCGATCTCTCTGTACCTAAACCGTGCAATAGAAAAGGGGGCGTAATAGCATGGCGACTCTGCTGGGGACTTTCCCTAGGCTTATACCATTACAATCTGCTTTGTGAATTTGGACCTTTAATTTCCATTTAAATGCTTACACCTTTTCCTATGTCCCGTTATATGCCATTAATTGTTTAATTTTTTCGCAAGTATTTATTTCACTCAAACGTAACTGACATATCTTCATGTTTTCTTTGTTACCGCTTTCCATTATAACTGCTGTATTTCCTTTCTTTACTTCTTTCCTCAACGTGAAAATACATGCCTATCTGTTTTAATGGTTATTATTGCATATCATGCTCCGCATTCATATTCCACTCGTGCCAAACAAATCCTATAGCAACGCTTACAATGAGTGGTTGTGCTATTCCAATATTACTACCGCCTAAATTCAGAAAGGCGTATTTGCGGTAAAACTAGTCGATCAGCAGTGCAGTCGACAATTCCGTGCCTTCTCCCTTGAGTTGTCCGCTCAAGGGTACCAGTCTAAAACCCCAATAGAAACCTTGCTCTATTGTATGTTGCATGCATCATGGTCAAACCTAGCTAGGCTAACGTGTTGTCCGCACAATATCTTTTAAGGTAGCCTTGTCCAAAATCCATTGGGTTTCCCTGGAACCCAAAATGACGCCTTTACGTTCTATGCATTTATTTGGAGAACTTAAATGCTCATTGCTAATTATTGATGTTAAATAGTCGAGTCTGGCGGGGGTAGGGCCTAACCTTGTTTGTTCGCAAGAAACAAGGCACGAAGTCCCCAAACTCAACATGATCTAAAATATGGCAAGAGGGCCAAGCTTGGAGAAGGTCTTTTTGGGACCCAATTAGATAGGATTTTCTTTTCCGCTTTACTAATGTAATAAGGCCGATGGCCATTAGTGATTTTATTTCTTGCTTATTGTTTTTGTATTGTTTTGGATTTGTCCATCTTTATCATCAATAAAATAAGGCATTTAGCATTTCAAGTTCTCCAAATTAATTTGTTGCTAGGCCTACCTCGGGCACAAAGAGGTTCCCCAACTTAGGATGCGTTTTACATTTTCGCATTACGTGTTTAAATTATCGCAATGTTCTTTATATCTCTACTAACTTCACTACCTTTTTGTTAGTTATTTCCCTTCCCCAAAGGTTTGTTCGTGCACTCTGGCATCAACATCTTATTGCACCAGATCAAAGGGCCCTCCTCCTACTCCTCCTCCCAGTCCTCCCAAAGGAAAAAGCAAGGGTAAAATGGCATACGCGAGCGGTACTAGAAAAGACAACAGGGATGAGCAGGTTGAGATCATTGACGGTCAGGGTATTCAGGTTCTGCACAAGGGTATGTCTCCACTAGATAAGAAGCTTCTAACGCTCCAAGAGGAACTTGATCAAGTCAAGAATTTGGCCCACTTATCATTCTCCTTCAACGTCCCAGACGTTCACTTCCCAAATGCTCTGAAACCCCTCTTTACCACAAAACATCCCCAAATAACCAAATCATCCAAAAGATCCCGATCCACGCAACTACAACACTCCACCTCCCCAGGATCAGACAAGAGACCATTTCCAGGCTTATGACAACCCCCTTTACGTGGAAACTATAGCTCACGTCGCGCCACATACATATGAATCCGACGAAAAGGACAAGCTCATCAGGAATGTGGCCGAAGAACTCAAGAAATTGACCAACCGAGTTTAAGGCGTCGAAGGAGTTAAAGGGTTGAATTATGAGGACCTCTGCATACAACCCGATGTCGAACTGCCCGAGGGGTAGAAACCTCCCAAGTTTGAGATGTTTGATGGCACTGGCGATCCAAGAGTCCATCTGAGGACTTATTGCGACAAATTGATCAGTGTAGGAAAATATGAAAGTATCTGCATGAAGCTCTTCATGAGGAGTTTGAAAGGTGATGCACTATCCTGGTACATCAATCAGGATCCGAAGAAATGGACTAGTTGGGTGAATATGGCTATAGACTTCATGGATAATTTTAGATTCAACACGGAGAATGCACCGGATGTGTTCTGCATCCAGAACTTAAAGAAGAAACCAACTGAGACTTTTCGCGAGTATGCTACTCGTTGGAGGTTAGAGGCTGCTAAGGTCAGGCCAGCCTTGGATGAACAACAAATGAAGAAATTCTCCGTGCGTGCTCAGGATCCTGAATATTATGAGCGGCTGATGATGGTCGAGGGGAAGAAGTTTTCTGATATCATCAAATTGGGAGAGCGAATCGAAAAAGGTATCAAAAACGGTATGGTCACTAATTTTGAAGCTTTACAGGCTACCAATAAAGCTCTGCAATCCGGTGGTGTGTCCAGGAAGAAGGATGTAGGAGCCGTGATGGTGGCACAGCAAGCCAAGTCCCCTCCCAAATACCAAGTATACCCCGCACCTTCCTTCACATACCAACAAGCTTCAAGTTACCAAGCACCTTCACCCGCATACCAAGCTCCACCACCCACATATCAGCCTACCTCACCCAGATATTCCCATCCAGCTCCCGTCTATAATGCCGATAATTCCCAACCTTCTCACTACCAATCACCACCTACTCGCTAAAACTTCCCCAGACCTCGCCCAAATTTCGACCGTCGTCCACCAAAATAGTACACTGCCATAGTTGAACCCATTGACCTATTATATGAAAAGCTTAAAGCCGCTGGTTTTGTCATACCCATCCCCGTTGTTACCCCTGAGAACCCTTCTCAGTGGGTGAACCCAAATAAAACCTGTGCTTACCACTCCGGCATGAAGGGACACACCATCGAGGAATTTCGTTCCTTGAACGACAAGATACAAACCCTCATAAATAACAAGATCATTTTAGCCAAACACCCTGCTCCTAATTTTTGCAATAATCCGCTGCCTGACCATAAGGGTGGTGTCCACATGATTGAGGTTGATGATGACTGGGATCCTGAAGGATCGATTGGGCTAATTGCCGATGGTTATCCAAAGAAGCCTGCGATTACTCTTAATCTGATTGTGGTCCAGATGCAACCATCTGAAGAAGTTGAGGTAAACGTGTCGATTCCACTTGAGTTTGAATCGAGACCACCCGCCAAAGGAAAAGCCCTGGGGCCGATCGAAGTCGAGTTTGTGCGGCTGCTTGAAGTTGCAATCTGGCCATCTATAACATATACTATGGCTGGAATGAGAATGACCTCACCTATTCATGTGGCAATGTCAACAACGGCACCCTTTTATGCAAATGCCATTCCATGGGACTATACCGCTAAAGCAAGGAGGAAAGGCAAAGGCAAGTATGAAGAAGCTATCGCCGCAGCAAGCATGACAAGAATTGGCAGAGTTTAAGCCCCTGAGCATTTTGCCGAGTCTAGCAAGCAGGCCAATAGTCGTCCTCCCATCATTGAAACAGGTTCTGGTGATCAGTGGAGAAATATACAAGCTAAGGAGTATTCAGTCCTCGACCAGTTGAACTAGACACCAGCTCAGATATCCATCCTCTCCCTATTACAAAACTCTGAAAATCACAAGAATGCTTTGCTAAGGGTGCTGAGTGAAGCATACATGCCTGACAATATCACCAGCGGGGAAATGGTTAACATGGTAGGCCAAAGTGCTGGAGAGCCATAAGATCACTTTCCATGAAGATGAGCTACCGCCTGAGGGGCTAGGGCATAATAAAGCACTACACATCACTGTGCAATGTGAGGATCATTTCATCACAAGGATCCTAATTGATGGGGGTTCCAGCCTCAACATATGTCCGCTAGTCACGCTTAAGAGATTGGGCAAAGGTCTACATGAGATAAAGGAAGGAGAGATCAACGTAAAAGCCTTCGACGGTTCGCAGATATCCGCTATGGGAGAAATCACTTTGTGTCTGCAGGTGGGGCCAAATTGGTTTGATGTAGATTTACAGGTGATTGATGTGCCTGCATCCTACAACTTACTGTTGGGACGACCTTGGATCCACGTAGCTGGGGCCGTGGCATCAACCGTACACAAGGCTGTGAAGTTTGAATGGAACCATCAGGAGATAATCGTTCATGACGACGGTAGAAACCATATCTACAGTCGCCAGACCTTTTCGGTCATCGATGGAAGGAGAAAGTTGGGCGGAGAAATCTATCATAACATAGATCGTGTCAACGCTATTGACAAAGGAAAATGGTGGGGCAGTAAGACCGAAATCATACTGAACTGGCAAGGGTACGAGCCGGGTAAAGGGCTCGGTAAGAATCTTCAAGAAATAACAAAGTCTATCACACTCAAAAAGCATGGTACTACCTTTGGTCTAGGGTATGAGTACACTTGGAAGGAGTTCAAGTACTGGTCGCCACCATGGTGTGGCCCCTACTACCCATTGGAGCAGCCAATACCTCGCATAAAGTAGACTTTCCAGCCAGCTGACGTCATATATGGTACAGACGAAGAAGAAGCGCTAACAGCCATGAGGGATCTATTTCTGGATGATGAGGATATGGACTTCTTTGTCATCTTTGAGGAGGAGGGGGAGGAAGGCCCTTCTATACAATTCGTGAGCAAGGAATCACGTCTCAACAATTGGTCTGTCAAGACAACCAAAGCCCGTCGAGCTTCAGGGTAACAAGGCTAACAAAACAAACATTATATACAGTTTATTTATTTAAAGCATTTCCTTCGTTTTCGCATTTTTAATTTCTGCCAGAAAAGAGCTCTTATGTTCAAACAATTACTCAATTTATCAAAGCATTTCCAATTTCTTTACAAATCTTACATTTACTTATATTTATTTGTTATTGTTTTCCTCCCCATTAATTTATTTTACACAGCATTACTATTAATCATCTTGGTGAACCGACGATTGTGACATGCAACGAGACAACGCAACAAACGGATTCCGGTTCAGACGAGGATGATATACCTAAGGATATTATTAAAGAAGTCGAGAACTTTGAGAATAGAACTAAGTCTAACTTGGATGAGACTGAGGTCGTCAACCTGGGAAACACAGAGAACGTCAAAGAAACACGCATCAACATTCATTTATCGCCGTCGGAAAAGAAGGAATATACGGAGTTCTTTAGAGAATATGAGGACATATTCGCCTGGTCATATGATGACATGACTGGTTTCAGTACATCTATTGCGGACCACAAGCTGCCAACCAATCCGACATGCCCTCCAGTAAAGCAAAGGCTCAGGAAGTTCAACCCAGACATGAGCTTGAAAATCAAAGAAGAGGTCACCAAGAAGATCAATGTCGGGGTTCTCCGAGTGGTCGAATATCCTACATGTCTTTTGTAGATTGTTTTGTTGGTTACCATCATATTTGGATGGACGAGGAAGATGCTGAGAAAATGACATTCATTACGCCGTGGGGGGTGTATTTCTACTAAATGATTCCATTCGGTCTGAAGAATGCAAGGGCCACTTACATGAGAGCCATGACTACTATATTCCATGATATGATTCACAAGGAAATAGAAGTATATGTGGACGACATCATCATCAAATCAAAGAAATCTGCTGATCACATGGAAGATTTGAGAAAGTTCTTCAACAGGTTAAGGAAATACAATCTGAAGCTTAACCCCGCAAAATGTGCGTTCAGGGTTCCTGCCGGCAACCTGCTAGGGTTCATTGTCAGTCATCGAGGAATAGAGCTAGATCCTTCAAAGGTCAAAGCCATCCAAGAACTACCGCCACCAAAGAACAAAAAAGGATGTTATGAGCTTCCTGGGACGGCTCCATTATATCAGTCGGTTCATAGCCCAGTCCACCGTCATTTGTGAACCAATTTTCAAGATATTGAGAAAGGATGATGCCACCAAATGGACTTGGGATTGTCAAAAGGCCTTCGACAGAATCAAATAGTACGTCTCAACACCACCGGTCTTGGTACCCCCAGAGCCGGGTAAACCCCTATTACTCTACTTGGCTGTATTAGACGGAGCTTTCGGTTGCGTTCTCGGGCAACATGACGAAACAGGAAGGAAGGAGCAAGCAATTTACTATCTCAGCAAGAAGTTCTCCCTGTATGAGGCCCGGTATTCTCTATTAGAGCGCACCTGTTGTGCTTTGACTTGGGTTGCACAGAAGCTGAGGCATTATTTCTGTGCCTACACAACGTACCTCATATCGAGGATGGATCCGCTCAAGTACATCTTTCAAAAACCTATGCCCACTGGCAAGCTGGCTAAATGGCAGATTCTGTTATGTGAGTTCGACATTATTTACGTAACTCAGAAGGCAGTCAAGGGACAAGCATTAGCCGATCATCTTGCTGAGAATCCTGTGGACGGAGAATACGAACCTTTAAAAACGTATTTCCCTGATGAGAAGGTATCATTCATAGGAGAGGACATTGCAGAATTCTCCAACGGTTGGAGGATGTTCTTTGATGGGGCCGCAAACTTCAAAGGCGTGGGTATTGGAGCAGTCTTAATTTCAAAAACTGGTCAGCACTACCCGGTATCCGCCAAACTCAGGTTCCCCTGCATCAACAATATGGTTGAATATGAGGCCTGCATCCTTGGGCTCAACTTGGCCATCGACATGAATGTTCAAGAATTATTAGTGATTGGTGATTCTGATTTATTTATACACCAAGTTCAAGGAGAATGGGTGACCAAGAATTCCAAGATACTGCCATACCTACATTGTGTGAAGGAATTGAGAAAAATGTTCACAAAGATTGAATTTCGGCATGTTCCCAGAATCTAGAATGAAATCACCGACGCACTGGCCACCCTGTCATCCATGATCCAGCATCCAGATAAGAATTTCATTGATCCCATCCCGGTAGGGATTCACACTCAGTCGGCTTACTGTGCACACGTCAAAGAAGAAGCGGATGGAAAGCATTGGTTTCATGACATTAAGAAATACTTGGCAAAGGGAGAGTACCCAGAGCTTGCAAACGCTACTCAAAAGAGCACTCTACGAAGATTATCTAACAACTTCTTTCACAGTGGAGGAATCCTATATAGGGGGACTCCCGATCTGGGTTTGCTAAGATGTGTCGAAGCAAAGGAAGCGACGAAGCTGTTAGAGGAAATACATGTTGTTGCATGCGGTCCTCATATGAACGGGTTTGTTCTAGCAAAGAAGATTATTCGGGCTGGTTATTTATGGAGGACCATAGAAACAGACTACATCCAGTATGTCCGCAAATGCCTTCGGTGTCAAATACATGGGGATATGATAAAGGTACCTCCCAGCGAGCTTAATGCAACAAGCTCACCCTGGTCGTTCGTCGCTTGGGGCATGGATGTTATTGGACCAATCGAGCATGCTGCCTCCAACGGACACAGGTTCATGCTGGTTGCTATTGACTATTTCACCAAATGGGTCGAAGCCACATCCTACAAAGCAGTTACTAAGAAAGTGGTAGAAGACTTTGTCCGCGATCGCATTGTTTGTCAATTTGGAGTTCCAGAGTCAATCATCACTGATAATGGTTCCAATCTCAACAGTGATTTGATGAAAGTAATGTGTGTGACCTTCAAGATCAAGCACAAGAATTCTACAGCATACAGACCTCAAATGAACGGAGTCGTCGAGGCTGCCAACAAGAACATCAAGAAGATATTAAGAAAGATGATAGAAAAGCACAAGCAATGGCATGAGAAGTTATCATTCGCTCTATTGGGGTATCGCACCACGATTCGCACATCAACCGGGGCAACTCCTTACATGTTAGTATACGGCATAGAAGCCGTCATTCCTGCTGAAGTTGAAATTCCATCCCTGAGAATTATACAAGAAGATGAACTCAGCGACGTAGAATGGGTAGGAAGCCGTTATGAGTTGTTGGCCCTCATAGACGAAAAGAGAATGAACGTGGTTTGTCATGGTCAGCTATATAAGAACAGAATGACCAGAGCCTTCAACAAGAAAGTCAAACCAAGACGATTCACACCAGGGCAGTTGGTGTTAAAGAAAATCTTACCTCGTCAAGACGAAGCAAAAGGGAAATTCTCTCCTAATTGGCAAGGCCCGTACATGGTTCACCGAGTTCTAACAGGAGGAGCACTCATACTCGCAGAAATGGATGGAGAAGTTTGGCCTAAACCAATCAATTCAGATGCAATCAAGCGCTACTATGTGTAACCCTTTATGCTTTCTGTCAATGCTGTAAAATGAACTACGCCTGACCTGATTCCCGTTTAAGAGGGGATACGTAGGCAGCCGTGTGGGTTCGATCACATTCTAATAAAATTTAATTTTTCCCACGAATTGAAACTGGGGCAGAATTTTGAGGAGGGACCTCAAAATTCCGAAGCAAGTTCAGCCGAGCACCGCACCAGTAACGGCCAGAAATCTTCACCCATCAAACTGGGGAAAAGGTTGAGAAGGAACTCTTAAATCTCCGCCGCAATGGAGGTTGCAATGTCTTGAACCGCATCACGGTCGTCTGTTCATCTAAAGAAAACTACCGCTTTCTATATATCATATCATATTTTACAAAATCATGCATATTTGTTTTTCTAAAAAATAAAGCAGTTTGTTTTAGCAACGCTACCCCCGCGGTACAAGCAAAGTCATCATCAACAAGTATGCAGGCCGGATCAATCCAGTAGGGGATACGAACTAGCCTTCCCCTTTACAAAACTCACAATTTTTCTTTGAACGCAAGCATAAAGAGGCCGAAAGCCCAAAGTATCTTTTTATCTTTGCAGACGTCTCAAGACATCCTAAAACTCGTCCCACATTGCCAACATTTCCTATCATCGCAAGTAGCTCTGTATTTGCAACAATCATATTGCCATAATTTATCATCAGCTAAGAACTCTTACTGTCGTTTTATCTTCCCACATTCGCATCATTGCAAAAGGCTACTATTCTGCCTTCCGAGACTAAGCATTGTCTCCCTGCATTTTATTCCTTGCATTTGCATAAGGCTATCTTTCTGCCTTTCGAGACTAAGCGTTGTCTCCTTGCATTTTATTTATTGCATTTGCATAAGGCTACCTTTCTGTTTTTCGATACTAAGCATTGTCTCCCTGCATTTTATTCCTTCCATTTGCATAAGGCTATCATTCTGCCTTCCGAGACTAAGCTCGGTTTCCACCTGCATGAGGTTAAGCTCTACCTCCATTTGCATAAGGCTATCATTCTGCCTTCCGAGACTAAGCTCGGTTTCCACCTGCATGAGGTTAAGCTCTACCTCCATTTGCATAAGGCTATCATTCTGCCTTCCGAGACTAAGCTCTGTCTCCACCTGCATGAGGTTAAGATCTACCTCCATTTGCATAAGGATACGTTTCTGCCTTCCGAGACTAAGCTCTGTCTCCACCTGCATGAGGTTAATCTACCTCAATTTGCATAAGGCTATCATTCTGCCTTCCGAGACTAAGCTCTGTCTCCACCTGCATGAGGTTAATCTACCTCAATTTGCATAAGGCTACCTTTCTGCCTCCCGAGACTAAGCGTTGCCTCCCTGCATTTTATTTCTTGCATTTGCATAAGGCTACCTTTCTACCTTCCAAGACTAAGCACCGTCTCCTTGCATTCTATTTCCTCCATTTGCATAAGGCTACTCGACCGCCTTCCGAGACTAAGCACTATCTCCCACTGCACTTTACTCCTTGCATAAGGCTGTCATTCTACCTTCTGAGGTTCTACGCTACCTCTATCTGCATTTTTCTTTCACTACGCACAGCTCCTATCTACTTTTCAGAACAATTACCTTTCGCAAAGATATTTATCTATGCTTTCTTTCGGGCTAAGCTCTGCCCCGCTTTCATTTTCACAAATCGCAAGACTAAGCTCTGTCTTGTCAGCATTATACTATTGCATTCTTCATGGGCTGAAATATCGCCAACTTGTCCAAAGGCATCATCGTTCGGAGGCACCATCCTCATGGCCCGAGAACATCACTTCATAGCCTGCGGATCTCTTATATCCAACTTCCATATCATTATTCAAAGGCATCATGGTTCGAAGGCACCATCCTAATGGCCCGAGAATATCATTTCATATCCTGTGAATCCCGCACCAAGCGATTCATGACCCAGGACATCATGGTCTAAGGACACCATCCTAATTGTCCGAAGACAGCATTCATAGTTGATAATAGGTGAATTTTTCTATAATTAGGACCCTAAGGAACCACATTTTGTATCGTTTTAATGTAAATATTGATAACAACATGCTCTGATTAGTTCTTTGCATGCATTGCAGGTGAAATATCACAAGAAACGGACGTTGGAATATTTTTGGAGTCAATTACGGGAAAAAGGAGGCAAATCAAATAATACCCACAAAGTGAACCAAATAATAAGCAAAAGCAGAGCTGAAGCAGGCCTTCCACGGTCCGGGCTCGGCCGCGGTGCAACCGTGGCAGGAAGCAGCCTCAGATTCAGAGAGCATGTTTGGCCGCGGTCCTGACGTAACCGCGGTGCAACCGCGGCATGACACGTAAAATTCAAGGACTAAAGAGCAAAACACGGGATTTTACGCCCCAAAAACCCTATATAAACTTAAGGAATTCGCCCAAGAGAGGGGGAATCACTTTTTAGTGTTTAGAAAACAACAAAACAAGGGCAAGGGGCAAGGAGGAAAATTGGGCATCAGTCCTTCTTTTCTTCTTTTGTTCTTTTACCATTGTCTATGAATTCTTTTGTAGTTTTTGTTATTATTATGAGTAGCTAAATACTTTAATCTAAGGTTTTGGTAGAACCCGTTGGAGATGAACTTGTTGGCATGTTAATATAGTTTTGAGTGGGTTATTAATCTCTATTTGTTCAACTACGTTTTGATTGTAGTTTGTTGAAGGGACCTCAACTAGATGTGCCTATTTATTATGTATCTGCTTGAGAAAGAGTGCATATTTAGGTAGTTGTTGAACAACACCACTCCCGGAGTATAGACGAGAGTCATAACCGAGGGTTTAGAGGTTGGGTTAGAGATAATATACCTCGGGTGCAATCTAAAGTGAACCGTAACGCAAATATAGCTAGCGTAGCTCGAGAGAGTGCGTCTAGTAAATTGTCATAAATGCTTGAGAAAGATTTACGATAACTGGAGAGTTCATGATTGATAGAGACAACCAAATCAAGGCTATAGGAACATATAACTAGGGAAAGAATCAACGGGGGAAACCATTACCTTAGACTTTTATTCATATTTTTTACAACTGCTTGTTAACTACTCTTAGTTTTATAGATTCAGTTAGCTGTAGCAGTAATCACAACACCATTTGTTATTCATAAAGTTTGAGGAGGTTGATTAATAAGAATTTAGTACTTTACAAGCTTCTTTTGATGCGTTATGTCCCTGTGGGATTCGACTCTAGGCATAATACCCCGGATTATATTTGCGACGCCCGCTTAGTCTTTTCTTAGACACAGTTATGCGTGATCAAATTTTGGCGCCGTTGCCGGGGACTAACAGTATTATCAAGGATAGTTGAAGAAAAATACAAAAATTCTTAATTGTAGTCAAGTTTCTTTGATTTCACTCATTTATTGAATCTCTAACGTTTGTTGAATCGGTGGTACAGGTTCATGCCTAGGAACTCTTCGAGAACTGGTGACGTTGTTGAAGCTTTACCAGACCCCGAAAAAGTTTTCAGGGTCGTGAACAGAGCCAATCGAAGGAGCAAACGACAGACAAACATTGAACCAATAGAATTTGATATGGCAGAACTGAACAACATAGTTAATATTGATGGTGAGGTTGTTGGTGATGGGCTGGTCAACCCTGCAGCAAAAACTGTTACGCCTCAAGCGCCCATTGCACCTGAGGCACCACTATATGACTGGGCGCAACCCACAGACGATAACTTGGCAACCGCGGTTGTGGTCCCCCAGATTGAAGCAGAGTCTTTTCAAATCACAAACAATATGCTGCATCTGTTGCAGAATAAGGGGCTATTTTAGGGGTCATATGCCGAGGACCCTCAGCAACACATGAAGAACTTTCTGTCCATATGCAAAACCCAGCGACAGCCTAATGTTACCCCGGATGCTCTAAGACTGTTATTGTTCCCGTTCTCGGTAACGGGGGTTGCTCAGACTTGGCTGAATTCACTCCCAATAAATTCTATTACTACATGGGAGGAGTTAGTCAAGCAATTTTTGGGAAAATTTCATCCACCCAACAAGACAGCACAGCAGATCAATGAGATAATCAGTTTCAGACAGAAGCCCATGGAAACTCTACAAGAGACATGGGAGAGATTTAAATGGATGCTGGTTATTTGCCCACATCACGATATTCTTAAGCAGATGTTGGGGCAACGTTTCTATATGGGGATATCTGACAGTGTGAAAGCCAACGTAGATGCATCAACAGGTGGAGCGTATCTCAACAAGACGTGGAGAGAGTGCCATAGCTTACTTGACACTATGGCACAAAATTCAGGGTGGACCACTAGGGGAGCACCTATCACCCCAAATGTTCACTCAGTGTCATTAGACCCATGTAACACTATGGCTGAGAATATGGCTACATTGATGACTCATATGAGTATTCTCACAAATAAGGTGGAAGAATCAGGCGTGAAGCAGCAGGTTCATATTGTAGACACTACCAATGGGGGATTATGCACATCTTGCATAAGTCAACCTATGGGTAATCACTGGAATGCAGACTGCAATCAAGCTTCCTATCTGAAAGACATGAACTATGTGTCTAATTATTTGGGTTAGAGACATGGAGGTCAGAATTGGGGTCAGCAAGTTAAACCTTACATACCACCCCACCTGCAACACAATAACGGTAACATGGGTGCCATGAGACCTTAGGTTAACATGGCACCTTACCAACGATCTCAGGGACACAACAACCAGGATCAGCAACAAGCTTATAATCCCCCTTAGTAGCAATATGGGGGAAGACATGAAGATGGATTCTCCAGGTTAGAAGCTATGATGCAACAAGTGATTGGGTCAACTGCCAATATCAGCGAAAAAGTAGATGCCCATGACTCAGCTATTAAAAACATTGAGGTACAATTGGGGAAAATTTCAAATGCAGTGCACAATCGTCCTCATGGAACTTTACCCGCTAATACTCAGGTGAATCCAAGAGACCAGGGACCCAAAGAAACTAATGGCAGTGAGCCTCCGCAATGGAAGAGACCTGGACTTGGAGCAAGAGATGGTGTGTGTGAGAAAACAGACAGATACGCTAGTGCAAGTGCCTATTGAATTTGATGACGCGACTCCTTTGACAAAGGTCACAGTGCAGCCAGTTGAAGAAAAATCCAGCAATCACGGTGAGGCTGAAAATGCACTAGAGGAAATCTCAGAGCCGGTAGTAGAAGTTGTGGTTGAAAAAGAAAAAGAACAGATAACAAGAAAGAAAATATCATTGGCTCCATTCCCTCAAAGGCTGGCAAAATACCATAAGGATAACAATATAAGAAGTTCTTGGATATGCTAAAGCAAATACAGGTAAATATCCCGTTGATTGATGCTTTGAAGGAAATGGCTGGTTACGCTAAAATGATGAAGGACTTGATGTCCAGAAAATTAGACTTCCAAGATCTAGCCATTGTCACCCTTACCCAAACTTGTAGTGCGGTGGTGACGCGTCCTATTGCTGAAAAGTTGTCTAACCCAGAGAGTTTTACAATTCCTTGTACTATTAGCAACTTTGCTTTCGCCAAAGCTCTATGTGACTTAGGGGCTAGCATCAATCTCATGCCGCTGGCCATCTATAAAAGACTGGGGATTGGTAGATCCAGGCCTACATCCATGCTGTTGCAACTTGCTGATAGGACGGTGAAGAGACCGTCGGGTATTCTGGACGATGTGTTAGTACAAGTGGGAAAATTTGTGTTCCCTACTGATTTTTTGATCTTAGACTGTCGGGTAGATGAAGAAATTCCCATAATCTTGGGAAGGCCATTCTTGGCCACTGGCAGAGCCCTTATCGATTGTGAGACTGGTGAGCTTAAGATGAGGCTCAATGATGAGGAAATCACGTTCAACGTGCAGAAGTCTATGAGGTGACCAAGTAAGTTCGCCAACTGCTCTCTCATTGACGCTGTGGATGTGATACTAGACGAAGATGATGCGTCCCTGAATGTTGGGGACACTTTGGCTGCATGTTTGATGAACTTAGATGATGTAAATGGTGAGGAATTAGCAGAGTGGGTATTAGATCTGGAAGGAAAAGGGATGTGGCCGAGGACTCTCGAAATTGAACCTTTACACTTAGAGAAGAGAGAGAGTCCGCCAGCCAAACCCTCAGTTGAAGAACCACCCAAGTTAGAGCTGAAGCCTTTACCAGCCCATCTCAGGTATGCGTTTCTCGGACCTAACTCTACACTTCCTGTTATTATCTCATCTGGTTTGTTAGATGTGCAAGAACAACAGTTGTTACAGGTACTCTCAGAGTGCAAAACTTCCATTGGGTGGACCATGGCAGATATCAAAGGGATCAGCCCAACCTATTGCATGCATAATATTCTCTTGGAAGAGGGGCACCGACCTTCCAGAGAACACCAAAGATGCTTGAACCCGAATATGAAGGAAGTGGTGAAGAAGGAAATCATAAAGTGGTTAGATGCGGGAATCATTTTCCCCATCTCTGACAGCAGCTGGGTTATCCCAGTACAGTGTGCACCAAATAAGGGTGGTATGACGGTGGTAAAGAATGACAAAAACGAGCTTATATCCACCAGAACGGTCACGGGTTGGAGAATATGCATGGACTACCGAAAATTGAATCTTGCCACCCGCAAAGACCACTTCCTACTTCCCTTCATTGATCAGATGCTCGACAACCAGATTTCTATTGCCCCGGAGGATAGGGAAAAGACCTCCTTCACATGCCCTTATGGGGTGTTTGCTTTCAGAAGGATGCCCTTTGGCCTCTGCAATGCACCTGCAACATTCCAACAGTGCATGATGGCCATTTTCACAGACATGGTGGAAGATATCATGGAGGTGTTTATGGACGATTTCTCAGTGTTGGGAAATTCGTTTGATGAATGCCTATCAAATTTAAACCGTGTGCTGAAGAGATGTATAGAGACGAACCTGGTGCTGAACTGGGAGAAGTGCCATTTCATGGTACAAGAAGGAATCGTCCTGGGGCATCTGGTCTCAAGTAAAGGTATTCATGTGGACAGAGCCAAGGTCGAGGTGATTGAAAAACTTCCACCACCCATGACAATCAAAGTTATTCGTAGCTTCCTGGGACACGCCGGATTCTACCGGCGATTCATCAAGGATTTCTCCAAAATTGCCAACCCTCTCTGTAAGTTGCTAGAAAAAGATAACCCATTTGTGTTTTCTGGTGATTGCAGGGTGGCTTTTGAGGATCTAAAGAAGTGGTTAGTTACAGCACCGCTTATAGTTGCCCCCGACTGGGAGCAACCATTTGAGCTCATATGTGATGCTAGTGACTACGCAGTGGGAGCCGTGTTGGGGCAACGCAGAGACAAGGTAATGCACCCAATTTACTGTGCAAGTAGGAGATTGAGTGGAGCTCAGCTGAATTACACGGTAACAAAAAAAGAGATATTGGTTGTAGTGTTTGCCTTCGACAAGTTCAGGTCTTACCTGATCGGGTCAAAGGTGATTGTGTACACTGATCACGCAGCCATTCGGTACTTAGTTGAGAAAAGAGAGTCTAAGTCGCGCCTAATTCGTTGGGTGCTACCCTTACAAGAGTTTGACTTGGAGATTCGTGATCGTAAGGGAACGGAAAACCAAGTCGCTGATCATTTATCACGACTTGAAGGTGCTGAAAAGGCACCTGAGTTTGAAGATATTCTGGAAACCTTTCCATATGAGCAATTGTTGGCCACAAGTGTGGAAGAGGTGCCATGGTATGCAGATATTGCTAACTACCTTGCATGTGGCATCGAACCTTATGGGCTCTCTTCTGTGCAAAAGAAACGATTTTATCGAGACAACAGAAATTATTATTGGGACGAAATGTATTTGTTCAGAATTTGTATTGATAACATGATCCGGAGATGCGTCTCCGAGATAGAACAATTTTCGGTTTTGCAGGCTTGTCACGCGTCACCTTATGGGGGACACTTTGGGGGAGTCCGGAACACAGCAAAGGTGTTAGAGGTCGGTTTCTATTGGCCAACAATTTTCAAGGAAGCCCACCAGTGGGTCAAAGGATGCAATGAATGCCAAAGAACGGGAAACATATCCCGTCGTCATGAGATGCCTATGAAGCCAATGCAGGAAGTTGAGGTGTTCGATGTCTGGGGGATCGATTTCATAGGTCCCTTTGTCAGCTTTTACGGCAATAAGTTTATACTTGTTTATGTGGACTACATGTCCAAATGGGTGGAAGCTGCAGCATTCCCCACCAATGATTCGAGAGTGGTGGTGGGGTTTTTGAAGAAGAATATTTTCACCCGGTTTGGAATTCCGAGAGCTATTATCAGTGATGGGGGCACACACTTCTGCAACCAAGTCTTTGAGAAGTTGTTGGCTAAATATGATGTGCACCACAGGGTGGCCACCCCGTATCACCCCCAAACAAGCGGGCAGGTAGAGGTCTCTAACCGAGAGATCAAGAGTGTGCTCACAAAAACTGTAAACGCCACAAGAACGGATTGGGCGAAAAAGCTTGACGATGCACTCTCGGCCTACAGAACCGCATTCAAAACACCAATCGGTATGTCCCCATACAAGTTGGTATTTGGGAAGGCCTTCCATCTGCTTGTGGAGCTTGAACATCGAGCTTGGTGGGCCTTAAAGAAATTGAACATAGACCCCGATGCTGTTGGGGAAAATAGACTGACAAAGCTGCATGAGCTGGAAGAATTCAGATATCACGCTTTTGAAAGTACGAGGCTATACAAGGAAAGAATGAAAAGGCTACATGACAAGCACATTGTGGACAGACATTTCAAACTGGGAGACAAGGTATGATTGTACAATTCAAGGTTGAGATTGTTTCCTGGTAAGCTTAGGTCCCGATGGTCTGGGCCGTATTGTGTTAAAGAAGTGTTCCCGTCTGGGGATGTGGAGATTACAATTGAAAAAGGCACCAAAACCTTCAAGGTTAATGGTCAAAGACTAAAAATGTACGTGGGAATGGATGAAAGGAAGGAGTTGTCTCTGGTGCGGCTCGATGAACCACAAAGGTTGAGTGATTCTTAAATGCGCTCATTCAGCGTCGTGCCGCGACATTAAATCAGGCGCTTCATGGGAGGCAACCCATTGATTGTTGTACCCGTCGTGCCGCGACGTTAACTCAAGCACTCCTTGGGAGGCAACCCATGATAGTTGTAATCTCTAACATGTTGTGGTGTATGCAGGAGAGTTTGGGAGGGTGTTGAACCAAAAGCCTGGGCATAGCACGAATATGGTAAAGTATAAACAGAAAAAAAATAAAAATAAAAACGTTTGGTACCGCGCCCGCGGTGCGAACGCAATAAGACCGCGGCCAAACACCCTTGCAGAAGTTTGACACCGCGCCTGTGGAGAGACCGCGGCCAAACACCCTTGCAGAAGTTTGGCACCGCGACCGCGGCCAAACACCCTTGCAGAAGTTTGGCACCGCACCCGCGGCGCGACCGCGGTGAGACCGTGGCCAACCACCCTTGCAGAAGTTTGGCACCGCGCCCACGGCAGGCCCAGGTAAGTGCTGAACCGAATTTTTTTTATTATTTATTTGTTCTTTTCCTTTTTTTAATACCCAAACCCTTTTTTTTTTCTACCCCACAACACCTCTACCCCCTTCTTCTTCCTCTTTTTCTTCTTCTTTCTTTCTCCACCCCCATTCAAACCCAACACCTCTACCCCTTCTTCTTCCTATTTTTCTTTCTTTCCCCACCCCTATTCAAACCCAACAACCACCCCTCCTCCCCTTCGTCCGCCCCTCTCCTACCACACACGGATTCCCCCCACTCTCCTCTATTTTCCTTCCTCCCCAAGACCCCATTGTCAACCTACAAGTAAGTTCTCTTATATATATATATTCGCAATTTTTCCTTTGTAGTTAGTTATTGTATACCAAATCCTGGTTCTTGTAGTACATGGGTGTTCTCCATCAAGTTCTTGGGTGTATATGGTAGTTTGGGTTGATTTGTGAAATGGTGGGTGTGTTCCATGTTTGCAATTACTCTTGTGTGGGGTGGGGTGGCTAATGTAGCATGGGTGTTGCCGTATATATGACATTACTCTGTGTTGGGGACCCATGTGGGTAGTTTGTGGCCTTACTTGGTAGTTCTCACTATTTTGAGAGCTTGTGTGGGGTATTTTGTTGGAACTTGACGCCCATGTAGTAGTGTGGGGCGCATATTGTACGTTTTTGCCATGGGTGCCCCACTGACTGTTCGATACTGGCCATACTTGGCGAAGTTGAGTGTTTGGTGACAGCGGGTGGGGAAGTCTGAGTACCCATCCAACTGACACTTTGTTGGGTGTTACCTGATTATTGTTCTGACTTCCTTGCAGGCACTATGGCCCGCCGGAAGTGCCGAAACACGGCCAGCACATCTGAAGCACCGACTTGGGACGACTCTCGTTTCCTGTCAGAGGAGGCGGAGAGTCGGTTTCATGCGAAGGCTCCAAAGAGCTGTGTCCCTGAGGTAGCGGTTGATTGGGCAGCACTCCGGGTTGAAAACCTGAATATGTACAAAGAGATCAGACGAAGGGGGATGGAGTTCTTGTTTGAGGAGCCGGAAACGGCCAACTTAATGGTCATCCAGGAGTTCTATGCGAACTTCTCGGAACATATGTGCCGCTCTGTGGTTGTTCGTGGCAAAGTGGTGGAGGCCTCCATAGCAAAGATTCGTCATGTCTTGCATCTTCCACAGTTCACGGGTGACATTGATTACTACCATAACTTCTCAGGGGTCGATTGAGACAATCTGCGTAGGGGGACAGCCGATCTGGATGAAGGAGAACATCACACTCCATTCCAGTTCATTCACTTGGGAAGCTAAATGTTGGTTCACCATAATTTGCAGCAGATTCTTGCCCACTGGCAACATTTCGGATGTGAACACCTTACGGGCATTGCCGGTCTGGTGCTTTGTCAACAAGCAGGACTTTGATGCGGCTAAAATTATTGGGGATGAAATGATCCTTAGGTCACCTCTGATGACCAAATGATTTTACTTCGCCTCACTTGTGACGATCTTGTGCCAGCTGGCACATGTCCCCACAAACCCTCTTGATGGTTCTTTGGGTCACAGAGCACCTTTTCGAGCTACTAAGATCACGGTCGGTAGAGATGTCACCGCGCCCATCGAGATTGATGCTGATGATGATGGCACATCCCCCGTGGCACCCCCTTGACGTTCCTACAATGGGGCTGGACCCTCTCAGAGACCCCATGCTGGGGCGGCTTTTAGCAGGTCCCAGTCTAGCAGACCTCGGATGCCCTCGTTGGAGGAAGTGATGGCGGATCTTCGCACCTTAGTAGATGGCCTGCACGTATGCCTTGATGCTATGTCCAGACGGTAGGCCAAGAGCGAGAGCAGGATAATGGCATGGTTCCGCGCCATTGGGAGGGCCTGCAACATGGACCCCAATTCCTTCTCCGACTCCGAGTGACCACGAGGGAAGTCTTCTTACCCCCTCTTTGCACTATCTTTATTCAATGTCATAGGGACATGCCATATCTTTCTGTGTGGGGTGGGAGATTTGCTTCATTGTTGTTGTATATATGCAATGAATTGTGTTTTCGTTTTTTGTTTTGTTCATGTGAATAGTTTGTTTTAATTATGTTAGGCATCACTGACTTGGCTCGACGATGGACACTTGTCGACGGGTTTCTTGAGAGTCAAAGTCAAAAAGAAAAAAAGAAAAATAAAAAAAGACCAAAAATATTTTTTTTATTTCTCTTTATTTCTTTTGAGGTAGTGCAGCAACTCCCCCTTGGTTTTTATTTTGACCACGGTTCTTTTCCAAGGGTCTATATTGAACCGGGTTAGGTAGATTTTATTTTTTGGACTGTTAGAACTCTCTTGGGCAAAGATGGGTAAGGGAAAGAATGCATCCCGCAGTGTACATACCTGCAAACAATCAAAACGTACTTTAGGGTGCAACGCCTAGGCTCACTTGTATACTCTTAATCTTATGCCTTAATTTTTCACACTTCGTCTGACTTGAATGCTCACTTGAGTGTGTTGACAAAACAATTCGGAATGAGTTACATGCCAAGTGTGTGTGAGGTAGTTCATGTATTCTATGTCTGCATGTGATACCTAGAACTTGCTCTGTGTGTGTGCGAAGCAAAATAGAAGTTGTTTAGTTTTAGAGATGATATAGGCATTTCTTTGTGAAGCCTGTATAGTTATGTATCCACTTGTAAACAGTATACCATAGTTAACCCCTTTGAGGCTATAGCTTGTTCCCTTGTTAACCTTATAACAGCCTTACTCCATATGTTTGAATAGCTTGATTTTTCGAACCTTGTACCTCCTATAAGCACTTGAATTGTTAAAGAGTATATAAAAGTCAAAGTGTGGGGTGGTAATGTGGTGGGCAAAGGAAGATCAGGGAAATAACTGAAAGGTGCAATGGTTAAAAAAAATGAAGGTTGGACAATGAAAATATTGGTCCTAAATACTTATTACAAGAAAAAAAAAAGCCAGTGCACCTAGAAAAATTGGGGGATGACTTATGAAAGAAAGTGTGGAAAGAGAAGTGGGCAGAACATGGAAATTGGGTCAAAACGTAAAGCTAATGTATTAAAAGTGCTTAGGGAGATTAGTCACTATATCATAATATACCCTACCCGTCCCTTAGCCTACATTACAATCAAATGAAGCCCTATTGATCTTAGACTGAAGAGCATTACACTACGGGCAAGCTTATGGTGTATCTATGTGGCATGTGAATGTTCTTTCTTGAGAATGAGTGAATTATTTCCATCTAAAGTTCCTTGATGTCTTTAATTTTATATGTGTGGGACTTCTCTCAAAAGTGTGATGCGAGGGCATGTAATTCAGAAGGAAAAGGCAAGTCTTCACTTCTATCTAGAGTTCGTAGAGTAAGCACATGTGTGGCATGGCATTAAAGTCTTCACTTGAGGTGTGGCCGTTGCACTGCTTAGGGTGCTCTTTTATAATGGCAGGTGTGACATAAAAAGGGTAATGCATTAGAGGATTAGGCCTAAAAGTGTGGTTTAACTTGCTCGAGGACGAGCAAAACTTTAAGTGTGGGGTATTGATAATAGGTTAATTTTACTATAATTAGGACCCTAAGGAACTACATTTTGTATCGTTTTAATGTAAATATTGATAACAACATGCTCTGATTAGTGCTTTTCATGCATTGCAGGTGAAATATCACAAGAAAAGGACGTTGGAACATTTTTGGAGTCAATTACGGGAATAAGGAGGCCAATAATATAATACCCACAAAGTGCACAAAATAATAAGCAAAAGCAGAGCTGAAGTAGGCCTACCGCGGTCCGGGCGCGGCCGCGGTGCAACCGCGGTGGGAAGCATCCTCAGATTCAGAGAGCCTGTTTGGTCGCGGTCCTGACGTAACCGCGTTGCGACCGCGGCAGGACACGTAAAATTCAGGGACTAAAGTGCAAAACACGGGATTTTAAGCCCCAAAACCCTATATAAACTTAAGGAATTCGCCCAAGAGAGGGGGAATCAGTTTTTAGAGTTTAGAAAACAACAAAACAAGGGCAAGAGGCAAGGAGGAAAAATTGGGCATCAATCCTTCTTTTCTTCTTTTGTTCTTTTACCATTGACTATGAATTCTTTTGTAGTTTTTGTTATTATTATGAGTAGCTAAATACTTTAATCTAAGGTTTTAGTAGAACCCGTTGGAGATGAACTTGTTGGCATGTTAATATAGTTTTGAGTGGGTTATTAATCTCTATTTGTTCAACTACGTTTTGATTGTAGTTTGTTGAAGGGCCCTCAACTAGTTGTGCCTATGTATTATGTATCT
>ML245977.1:35638-46060 GCA_005239495.1 Nicotiana undulata | reverse complement strand
GGACAAGTGCAGTGCGATCGCACTGAGTAACTACCCAGTCCCCACCCTATCACACCTACACACTATGCGATCGCGAACAACTCTATGCGATCGCAATTAACAACTACCCAACCCCCACCCAGGTACACTGCCCCTCTATGCGATCGCGGATGGGGTGATGCGATCGCATAGAGCAATCTGACCACCTATCCCCTTAAGCCTATGCAATCGCAGGGCTTCGTGTGCGATCGCACTGAAGCCCGCACCAGACACCAGAAAACTGAGCCTACACCAGATTTTCTAACTTGAAACCATCCCGTTAGCCACCCGAAACTCACCCGAGCCCTCGGGTCTCAAAACCAAAAACACACACGTCTCCCAATACATCCTACGGACTTGTTCAAGCTTTTAAATCATCAAAATATCATCAAAAACACGGAATTAAACCTCAAAACTCTTAGAAATTTCTTAAACTTCATAAACTTCTAAATTTCCCATTTTTAATCCGAATCACGTCATTTCAAGTCCGTTTTACACCAAATTTCACAGATAAGTCACATAACATATAATAAACCTGTTCCGGGCTCCGGAACAATAATACGGGCCCGGCAACATGGTTTTCACATAATTATTCATTTTCAAAATCCTTTATTATTTTCAGAAAACAATTTTCTTTACAAATTCATTTCTCGGGCTTGGGGCCTCGGATTCTATTCCGGGCATATGTCCAAGTCCCATATTTTCCTACGGACCCTCCGGGACCGTCGAATCACGGGTCCGGGTCCATTTACCCGAAATGTTGACCAAAGTAAACTATATTCATTTATTAATTATCAAAACTTATTTTTATCCAATTTTCACATAATAGCTTCCCGGCTATACGCCCGGGCTGCGCACGCATATCGAGGTGAGATTAACGGAGGCTCTCGGAGCCTCGGAACGCATATATAGCTTAAAGTACGTAAGATGACCTTTTGGGTCATCACATGGATGGCAGGAAGAAATGGCCAAAGAGATTGAAGCTCTTGAGCTCAATAAAACCTGGGATGTGGTAGAATTACCCCAAGGTTGTAAGGCATTGCCATGTAAAATGGTATATAAGGTGAAACAACATTCATATGGCAGCATAGAAAGGCTAAAAGCTAGATTGGTCGTTAGGGGTGACATGCAACGAGAAGGAGTAGATTTCACTGAAACATTTTCCCAGTTGTTAAAATTACTACCATAAGGTGTATTTTAGCTACTGCAGTGAAGCGCGGTTGGGGACTTTACCAATTAGATGTAGACAATGCATTTTTACATGGTGATTTGCATGAGGAAGTTTATATGAAGTTCCTAATGGGGTTAGTCCTCCTATTCATAATCACCTTTGCAAACTAAAGAAGTCACTTTATGGACTTCGCCGGGCATCAAGGCAATGGTATGCTAAACTTACAACTGCTCTCAATTTCAAAGGATTCACTCACTCTCTAAACGATTATTCATTGTTTTTCAAGAAGACGAACTCTTCTATTTCTATAGTTGTAGTCTATGTGGTTGACATTTTGCTAACATGTAATGCTGATGCTGAATTAACTACGTTAAAAGAATTTCGTCATCAAGAGTTCAAAATTAAAGATTTAGGTACCTTACATTTCTTCCTTGGTATAAAGGTCATCAGGGAAGCTCAGGGACTAATCCTTTGTAACCGGAAATTCACCTTGGACCTTTTGCATGAATTTGACTCCTCCAACTTGTCACCTGTTTCCTACCATTTAGATCCCACAGTCAAACTCATTGCTAAAACAAGAGAACCCCTCGCTGATCCAACTCTATATCGCCATCATCTAGGAAAGCTCAATTATCTAACCCATACACGATCCGACCTCTCCTTCACCGTTCAACACCTAAGCCAGTATATGCAAGACCCTCTCCAAGCACATCTTCAGGCCGCCCTTCGTGTACTTCGCTATTTGTTGAAAGATCCAGGTGTGGGCCTCTTTATGTCATCTTCTTCTTCTTTCAGATTAATGGCCTTATGTGATTCTGACAGGGGAACTTGCCCGGATTCATGAAAATCTGTCAGCGACTTCTACATTTCAATTGGTTCTTCTCCCATTTTGTGGAAGTCGAAGAAACATACCTTCATTTCTCTCAGCTCCGTTGAAGCGGAGTATAGATCCATGAGGCGAGCTGTGGCTGAACTTACCTGGTTAGTTCGTCTCTTCAAAGATCTTTCTGTCCCTATTTCTCTATTTCTCTTTCAATACCTTTTCACTCCGATAGCCAGGCCGCGATACACATCGCCAAAAACCCGGTATTCCATGAACGAACGAAACATGTTGAACTCGACTGTCATTCCGTTAGACAACCGTTTCTTGCCTGTCTGGTTTCACTCTCTTATGTCCGTTCCTCCTCTCAAATCGCCGATCTCTTTACCAAATCTCTCACAGGTCCTACTCATCACCGTTTGTTAGGAAACTTGGAGGTTCTTTCTTCCCCCTTCAACTTGAGGGGGGGGGGGGGGTGTTGGTGATGAAACAAAATTTAACCGAGATGAAGGTTCATCAATGGAGTTTTAACAGAGAATGTTCATCGATGGAGTTTGGTTGATAGAGATTATATGTAAGAAAGAGAACATTAGGTTTTAATGCCAATGGACGGATAGGATTAAAACAATCAGACGGCTACCGTGTTTTGGACTTAATGGACCATCAGATTTTGGACATGAACAACACTCACTTACTGATTGGGTTTCTTAACAGCTTGGGCCCAATTCGAAACAACACTCTCTGAGCCTACTAAAAGGAAGTTGCAAACAGAAAATTATTTACCAAATTCCGTACATACAAATTTTTAATTTTATCCTTTAGTTTGTTACAACACGGCTAGTAAATCGTACAACTAGCTAGGTAGTTAGAAAATAGATTCTTTCTTCAGTGTATTTATACAGTAGACTGTACAGACTTTTCATCATCAGAAAATATACAGAAAATTCTCCTAAGTTCTTCTTCAATTCTGTCATACGTTATCTTCAGATGTCATATTCATTCAATAGATCCTACGGTGTTTGCCCAATATGGGATTTGTGTAATGAAGATTACAAGAACAAATATAAGTAAAGAAACATTCTATTATTGGCACATTTCATTTCATTTCATTTGCTAAATGAGAAAAACGTAAATATTACATGTTTTCTTACACCTTGGCCTTCTTGGAACATTGGTATTAATGACAGGATTGTATAACTTGTAACAACTACGTTATGTACGTCGGTACTATTAATTGTTTTCAGAAATATTCGCAAACAATATGCGTGAATCAAGAATTTTCAGAAAAGTGTAAAATGTACGTAGCGAAGTTGCAATATTTCTTTGACAAAGTTGCGTAAAATTGTGAAAACAAGTCACCAAAAGAATGATTAGAGAATACATGGACTTTATATAACTGTCACAGTTTAAAAGAAATATAATAAATTCTTAGCATAAAATTATATATTACAGATATGGCAGGAAAATATTTATATTTGTAGCACACAGTTCCATTAAAATAAGAATATTAATTATTAATCCCTAAACATAAGCAATTTGAATAGAAAATTAATAATTATTTGTACAAAAACCAGGTCTTCTTTTTTTTTTTCTCTTTATTGATTAGCTTTCCTTCTTTTTCTTCGTCTTCTTATTTTGGTTTTCTGCCGAAGCCAATATATTTTTTAAATTTGTTACATTCGTTTTGTTTTTAATTATCTTTCTCAAGTTTTTTTCTTACTTCTTTCATCCCTGTTTAACATAAAGATCTTACTTCGATAATAATATACGTTAATATATACCATACGTATATATAAAAATATACTTTGAATTAACACATATAAAATATACAAAACTTATACATAACAAATATATCTTCAAATAAGATGACACTTAGACATGTGAAATATACATAAAAAAATATGTCTTAAATTTAATTAAGATTGTATATAAATATACAAAAAACAATATATATATATATATATATATATATATATATATATATATATATATAAATAATGGCACTTGACATATAAAATACATCCTGAATTAAAATTACACTTGACATATAAAATATATTTGAAATATACATTAAAAATACTTCTTAAAATAAGATGGCACTTCACAAATAAGTATACAAAAATTATATACATAACATACATTTTGAATTAAAGTAATACTTAGTATACAGAGTATAAAAGATGTATAAATCAATACATCTTGATTTATGTGACATTCAGATATGCATCAAATTTTCAAAAAATGAAGTGAAGAAGATGAATGCTGTAAAGGGATAATGGAGATAGACAAAAAAAGTACTTCCCGTAATTAGTGAGTCAGTTAACTTATTAGATGTTGAGCTTAATTTTTATAATGTGCTATTAATGAAAAAAAAATGCTCTTTATAAAATAAACAATAAATAATGCTATTTTTATAAATAATAGTTAAAAAATGATCAAGCGTGTAAAAAACTCCATTTTTATTTAGTGTTGCATGTGCTAAAGCCCTTTTCTTCGGAAGGTGGTAATTTGCTAATTCTCAATATAGGGGAAGTTATAATTAATCACACATTTCTATAAGAGATTAATGCACGTACCGGGCAACACTTTGATAGAAAGACCAAATTAAATGAACGTGGTTAAATGTCATATATCAAATAACAAGTTGTGACGTTTATTTGTCAAATACATAGTTTATGTTTTTCTTCTTAACATGCGCTTTGAAAACAGTTGAGAATTATAATTAAGACCTATTCATTGATATTTAGCTTCTTAAACCGTTGTATTTACACAGAGCAAGCGACGTGGGATAGAGGTAGATCTATGTTTTAAACTCTATGAGTTCTACGTTTAATATTTTTTGTATTGAACACATAGTATATCTAATGTTTACGGATTCATATCAACTATTTATTATAATTTTGATAATTTTCTACACATAAAATTATGTGTCACGTCAAAGGTACTGGGTTCATTTGAACCCGACACTCGTTTGCTACATCCGCCCCTACGTGGGGAGGCTATTTTCTCTCCCTCTCATGTGACTATTGTTTGCAACAAATTTTCAACATACGAAAATAAACTGCAACCACAAAAGAATAAAGTGATTTTATAACATTGCGGGTTACAACTCTGTTTATCCCTCGATTATTCCTCCGAATTGTTCTCCGTGATCCGATGACTGGATCAGCGTATTCTCGAACGTAGGATGATACAGAACTCTCTGGATTAATTGATCTCCATGAAAGCCGATCATTGTATGGATATTCTTCTTGAATTATTTGATTATCAAGAAGAACATCTATTGATCATGACATTATTTTATGCCTTGATCCCTTTGTGAATATCCCGTGAGTTTATGGGATTTTTGAGATTTTTGAGATGCCTTCAAAGGGAATATGTGATCCTTTTTATAGGTATGCGTTAGGGTTTAGGGTATAGTAACCTCCAAGAAACTCTAATATCCTAGGATTTCAAGAGTCATGTAGTATCATGAATTTAGGATTTAGCTTGATCCTTTAAAATTTTAATGTCTGCAAATGCCCCCTACTTCAAGCCTTGTGGTGTGTAGGCTTGCCGTATCACAAATATGTCTTGAAGTACCAACAAGAGTTACCACTTCTTTAATTGAATTGGAAAACTTTTCTAATATTTAAATATCTCACTTAAAAGATAGACTTCGTTTGTAAACTGTATGCAAAATGCTTTGCAACCTTCTAAAAGATATTAATCATTTCATTGAAGACACCAATTTACCATAGCGGCTTGCTCCCTTTAAATCAAATGGGATCCAACGTTTAACAGAAGAATGATATCTCAACTTGATTTTCAAGTGCTGATTGAATTGATTACATTCCATCGTACTTCATTCGAACAACGATGGGGGATTATGTATCTTTTGAACTTATGCGACTGAACTCAGAATGAAACTATAAGCTGCCTACGTACATCGCGAAGAAGATCAAGTCATACTGTAGATCAGAGTGGGTATTTTATTTTTGTTTTGTTTTGTCTTTTTATGTCCTAACTTTTTCCTAGGCCGCCTCTTTCAAGGTTTTCAACCTAGTAGACTTCTTTTGTGTGACCCGTACACAATTTACACTCATGCGGTCCAGGAGTGTAGGAACATGCAGTTTAGGCTGATGCGTTAAGGAGAGTTTCAACTTCAAGGATAATACTTCTTCAAAAACTTGTCATTGATAAGGCCGATTCTCATGCCATCTGCATCAACCAACTTGTAAGCCCCAGTTGAGTAAGCTTCTTGTATGACATATAGCCCATCCCATTTTGAAGTAAACTTCCCTACGGGTTTATGGGAAGTAATAATGGGTCTTCGTACGGCGAGGACTTGATCTCCTACTTGAAAAGATCTTCGGATAAATATTTTATTGAAGGCGCGAGACAATCGAGCTTGATAACATTCAAGACTCTGTTGAGCTTCCAACCTTTTCTCATCAAGAGCCTCCAACTCTACTAATAGAAGTCGGGCATTTTCTTCATCAGTGATGCCTTCTTAAATAGATAATCGTAATGAAGGTATTTGATGCTCGAGTGTCAAGACGACTTCAACTCCATAAACGAGTGCCTAAGGGTCGCTTGTGTTGGCGTGCGGTGAGTTGTCCTATATGCCCACAGAACTTCCTCCATACGGTCGTGCCAATCCCGTTTGGATTTGGAGATGACTTTCTTTAACAAGTTGCATAGAGTCTTGTTGAATGCCTCGGCTAGACCATTGGCGGCAGCATTATACATAGAAGAGTTACGCTGCTTGAAACCAAAGAGTTCACAAATCTTATTCATCAACCTATTGTCGAACGTCTTGCAATTATCCGTTATTATGTAATGAGGAATGCCAAATCGATAGATAATGTTTACTTAGATTAAACTTGCAACATTTTCCTTCTTTACTTCCTTAAGAGCAACATCTTTAGCCTATTTTGAGAAGTAGTCAGTTGCAGCCAAGATGTATAGGTGCCCACCAGAGGACTTTGGCAGTGGTCCAACAACATCCAATCCCCAAGCGTCAAACGTCAAGGATGCAACCGTCGGGTGCAACACTTCGGGAGGTTGATGAATAAAATTCGCATGGAATTGACAAGCATTGCATCTTCGAGTGTTGTCCAAGCAATCTTTTACCATCGTCGGCCAATAATATCCCATCCTTTTTATACGGAAATGGAGCATTGGTCCAGACTGGTGTGATTCACATACCCCAGAATGTGCCTCTTGCAAAGCTTGGAGTGCTTCTTCTTCCCCTAAGCATCACAAGAGTACTCCCTCGAACGACCTTCTGTATAGAGTATCTTTGTAGTATATGACGCGAGGTGCATATCGACAGATTTCAGTCCTTCTCCTCGGATTTTCTGGAAGTATCCCATAACATAAGTATTCGATAATGGGTTGTCTCCATTCTTCTTTCTCAACTTAAGAAACAGCAACAAGATGCTTGAGTTCATTTTCTTCACCTTCAGCCTCCTTTGGCGGCGGTACTACCCTTTTTTGGCAGACGTAACTTGCGCTTGATCAGGCAGGGTTAATGATGAAGCTAGGGCAGCTAAAGCATCAGCCTTCTTATTTTCTTTCCTTGGCACATCACCGAGCCGCCACATTAAATTTTTAGCGTAATCATGATATGGGCGTATTTCAAGCTTCTTAACATCACAACTACCTAGAAGCCGACTGACCACTAACTAAGAGTCACCAAAGACTTGCAATTGCAACCACTTGATTTCGACAACCATTTCAAGCCCAAGTATTAGTGCTTGATACTTAGCAACGTTGTTAGAGCAGAGTTGCGTCAACGTAAAAGAGCAGGGCAGAACTTCACCTTGAGAAGTGACAAATACAACACCAATACCAGCTCCTCCGTGATGTGCAACACCATCAAAATACATCTTCCATGGAGGCTGAACTTCAATGACTGTTGATACCCAATTTCCCAAAAATATTTTTAAATTGCATATATTTCTTCAAAATCATGCATTAATAGCAATTGATATTTTTCCACAATTTTCCTATGTTTTTTATTAATTTATCCAACATTTTATTTCCAACAAATAATTACAAAATTGCATCAAAAATGATTTCAAAAATATTTCTTGATTTGATTTATTATTTTTGGTCTTACTAAGACCAAATTATTTAATAATTAGCCAAATTAGCATCTTTTGGCTATTGCAATAACTTTGCAATTATAGCCTAATCATATGATTTTATACCATTTTTACCAAAACTTAGTCATTTGTATTTTTTAAAATACTAAATAATTATTTTAAACTATTTTTCTATGCATGAAATTTAATTTTTATAATTATTAGATATTTTACAAATTATTTTAATTAATTTGCATTGGGTATTTCACAAATGGCCTAGTTTTGTTTCAATTATAGCCTAATTGAACCAGACCCAAACCTGATTGAACTAACCCAATATCCCAGGCCCAATCCATTAAAATTAACCGACCCAATGTCGTGTTTAATCTGGACCGGTGATCAATTTTGAATAAAAGACCAAATCTTTTCTTACCTAAATTAATCCTAAAGACTACCCCCCAAACCCTCATTCTCACTCTCTCATTCTCTCTTCTTGTCCGTCGTTACACTCTCCTATCATCTCTCAAGCTCTCTCTGCTAAACCTAAGCTCCTCTCACCGGCCGTTGGCTCGCCGGTAACAATGGTGGCTCCACCACCATCCCTAGCCTCCATGGCTCCCTCACACACCAGATTATTGCTACCCTAAGGTCCTCAAGAGAACCAGAGGCGGTTCAACTCACACCCATGGCCTTTCATGCCGTTCTAAGGCCATTCTTGGCCGTCCGAGTAAGATCCTTATATCTTCGGCTAAAACCTATGGTTTCTAAGCCTGACTCTCTCCATCTCTGGGTTATCTCTGTCTGAAACCCTAACTTTAGCTCTTGACTTCTTAGATCTGTAACAGATCTGAGTCTATTCGAGTTATCTTTACTGTTTTCTTAAAGATTTTTCCGATTTTTTTAAAACGCCTCTTCGTCTTCAAACTAGGGTTTCTTAACCCCTTTTCAAAAACGATTCTTCTTCTGATTTTCCATGTTATTCTATGATTTTCACTATGTTTAAACGTTTGTTTATGTTTTCCCCTTTTGTCTAATTTATTATGTTGAAAACCCTAATTCTTGGTTTTAATCCTGGATTCTCAGTCTGTCTTTGATGATTTGCTCGTTTAATCTGTATGTGTGCTTGTTTCTCATGAACGCTATGCGTTTATGTGATTTTACCCTATTATGCTTATTAGGGTTTCTGATTGTTGCTTCTTTCGCCTATATCATGTTTATTCTGTTAATTCATACTATTATTTATGTGAATCCCTAATTTTGTGTGATTTTTACCATATTTGGCTTATTAGGGTTTCTGATTTTGCGTATTCTTGCCTATTATGTGTTTGTTCCTCTTATTCTCAGAAATTTGCGTTAATTCCCCTAATCAGTGCTATGTTCTAGTTTGAATCTCTGATTTTATGTGATTCTTTTACCCTACTGTGCCTATTGGGTTTTTTGAGTTTGCTTCCCTGCCTATATTATTTTACTCTGTTCATTTGTGGTATTTTCCTTTAATTATTGAATCATTGACTTCTTATGACTGATACCCTTCATTGATCTCTTGTGATATTCTTTACTGATTTATGACCTATAAGATATTTTCTTGCCTTATTTCATGGTCGATTATGTTGTCAATTGATTCATATGCATTTTCCTTAATTAGGATCTTCTGAACCTCGCCCTAATTACATATTCTATACTTGCAATATGTTGAATCATTCCCTTATTTTTTATATTCAGCCTTATATGATTTCCTTCCTTATTTGTCGTCTGACTATTACCGTTTGAAGTAACTCCTTAATTAAAGCGGGGTACTTATGCTGATTTATACTAATTGATACTTAGTTCCATAATTACTGCTTGGTTTTGATTCTTACCTAATTATACCTAGTTTCAAACTACTATATATATATATATGCTCTCTCATTAACACAAAACACACGAACACATTGGTTCTAACTATCTCTTACACAAAAAATCTATCTTCTCTCTCTTTTCTCTTGTTACTTTCTATTGTTCTAAGTCAGCCGGCTGTAAGCCAAGGCTGATTACTATATTCTCTCGCTCCTCACTTTGTGTTTATTGTCTCCATATTGGTATGTTCTGATTTCAATTCAAGTCCCAATAACAATATGTTTCTTTTACTACTTCAATTCATCATATTTCTAGTATGTTTTTATCTATGGTTTTGTTGTGAAACTTGTACTTGACTTGGTTACATTATTGTTCATTTAGCATGTTATGTACTCCCCTTCCTTAGGATCAACATGAATATGTTACCCCCCCCCCCCCCCCCCTATATTTTTTTTTTTTTTTTTTTTTTTTTTTTTTTTTTTTTTTATTTTTTTTTTTTTTTTAAT
>ML245977.1:9959-32759 GCA_005239495.1 Nicotiana undulata | reverse complement strand
GGGGGGGGGGGAAGGGGCAAAATTCTCGAATACAATTGACTTTACTTTTCGCATACAACAATATTGTTCATTACTCAATTTTCCTTTATTTATCGTATTATTCTCTTGATTATCAGTAACCCGAGTTCATCTTAAATAGCTTTGGTCAAGGAATCTAGTTCTTTGGTTAAACAAATTGGTTCTGTTACCGGGAATATGATAATCATAGTTTATTTTCCAATCGATATTCTGCAAACTATGTCGAATTCCAACAACAACAACAACAACAATAATGACGACAACAACCAGCAGGAAAATGGAACCCCAATTCCAACTCCTCGAGGAACCCCACGAGGTTCAAGGGAGTCATCCCCAGAAAGATCCGATATCATCATAACAATAATGAGCAAACGATAGAGCAGGATCGAATAAAGCAAATGATTGCTGAATATGTGGGGCAAGCTTTGCAAGAGTTTGCAAGAGGATTACCACAGGAACCACCAACACCATTAACACCCCCTCCAAATAATACAATCATTGCGGAAAATCCTCAGTTTGGGTTAATAAATTCAGTCAGGGGTGACACCCCAAATGAATCTCTTGAAGCAAGACCAGGTATGACTAATAACTCTGAGTTACAAAATTTATTGCTAACCATGCAAAAACAAATAAAAGAACAGAATGATCGCATCAAGAAAATCCCTGGAGTACCGCCGATTATCAAAGGCATCGACGTTGATAGATATTCTCAAGAGCCCTAGAAGCCAAGTGCAGTGCCCTTGCATATACCCAAGAAGTTCAAAATGCCTAATGTTCCTAAATATGATGGAACAACTGACCCATGTGATCATGTGACTGCTTTCACTACTGGAGTAAAAGGCAATGATTTAACAAAACAAGAGATTGAATCAGTCCTTGTCAAGAAATTTGGGGAAATACTTACAAAAGGAGCCTTAACATGGTATTCTCTTCTCCCTGAAAATTCTAATGATTCTTTTGCTGAGCTTGCAGATTCGTTTATAAAAGCACACTCTGGTGCACAAAAAGTTGAGAAAAGAATGGAAGACATATTCAAGATAAAGCAAGGAGACACGGAGTTACTCCGTGAGTTTGTAGACAGGTTTCAACGAGAAAGAATGCAATTACCCAGGGTGCCTGATAATTGGGCAGCCATGGCATTTGGAAACAACTTAAACGATAAAAGCTCAGAAGCCACGAGACGGCTCAAGGAAAATCTGAGAGAATTTCCAGCTACGACGTGGAACGATGTATACAACATGTATAGTACTAAACTCAGAATAGAAGAAGATATCATTGATCGATCGAAAGACGATGAGTATTCCAGATCCAGACGTCCAGATCCGGAGAAAAGATCAGGTAAAAACAGGTACGATCCTTACTTAGGACCCTCGGGACGAGACACATGTCACAAGTTCGAAAATACTAGATCGTCAGGAAGAGATATAGGCTCATCCTCGTCTAGATCCAGGAAAGATCGAGATGAACGATCAAGAGGTAATACCCGAATTGGGGACCGTAACATTAACGTAAACACTACCGAACTTGTCTCAATACTGAGAAATATGGGAGACAAAGTCAAATGGCCCAAAGAGATGCGGTCAAATCCAAATAGGAGAAATCAAGATCAATGGTGTGAATTCCATAATGATCATGGACACAGAATCGCAGATTGTAGATTTTTACAAGGTGAAATAGAACATTTATTAAAACAGGGCTATTTAACAGAGTTGTTTAGTGATAAAGGTAAACAGGCATACATGAAGAACAGGCAGGAGCCTCCGAAGCCTCCCTCTCCAAAGCAAACTTTTAACGTGATACATGGAGGAGAGGAAGTAAATGGAATAGTTTGTCAATTAGAGTCAACGATCACAAATACCCATGGAAAGCGAGTTCGAAAAGATCCAAATGAAGAGAAAATAACCTTTGATGATGTAGACTTTGGTGGACTGATGCTTCCTCATAATGATGCGCTGGTAATATGTTTACTTATTCATGACACTAACGTTAAAAGAGTATTGATTGATCCAGGAAGTTCAGTCAATATCATTTTGATAAAAGTCGTGGAAGAAATGCTAGTGGAAAATCAAATGATCCCAAAGGCACGAGCCATATCTGGGTTTGATAATTCTACAGTGATAACCAAAGGAGAGATTGAACTTAATACTTATGCTAAAGGAGTGGTCAAAAACACGAAATTTCAAGCCATGATACAGAGATGGCTTACAATGTCATTTTGGGAAGACCATGGATTCATGATATGAAAGCGGTCCCATCCACCTTACATCAGGTAATAAAATTCCCATCAGAATGGGGAGTGAGACAAATTAGAGGTGACCAACAAACTTCCAGAAATATAAACTCAATAGCACTTCACAACAAAAAAGATACGGGAGATGTTGGAGTCTTCCAAACGGAAGCCAATGACCAAACAGGTACGGGAAAAGACACTAGCGAGACAAGTCCTATTATCATCGAAAATATGCTGGATCACGCAAACATAGATTCTAGACCAGACTTCATTCGTGAACCAGAAGAAGACGAGCATATCAAAACAACCGCAGAAGAACTCGAGGTTGTTCTGTTGTCTGAAAAAAATCCCGAGAAAAAGTTGTATGTTGGCACGAGATTGCTGGAGAGGTTAACCCCCGAGCAAAAAGGTATGTTAATCGATTATTTAAAATCTAACGCGGATTGTTTTGCATGGTCCCATTCAGATATGACAGGTATTCCACCAGAAGTGATGACTCATAAACTGAATGAAGATCCATCATTGTTAAACAAAAGAAAATNGGTGGTACCTAAAAAGAACGACAAATGGAGGGTGTGTGTAGATTATACTGATTTAAATAAAGCATGCCCCAAAGATTCATTTCCTTTACCACATATAGATCAGATGATTGATGCTACCACAGGTCACGAATTATTAAGTTTTATAGACGCATACTCTAGTTATAATCAGATAAAAATGGATCCCTCAGACGAGGAAAAAACCTCCTTCATTACTAACAGGGGGACTTACTGTTATAAAGTCATGCCTTTTGGCTTAAAGAATGCAGGAGCTACTTACCAAAGGTTAGTGACTAAAATGTTCCAAGAACATTTAGGAAAGACAATGGAAGTTTATATTGATGATATGCTTGTAAAGTCAACACAAGCGGAAGATCATCTCCAGCATCTCTCTACTACTTTTGATATCTTACGCAGGTATAATATGAAGCTCAATCCGGAAAAATGTGCTTTCGGAGTACAATCAGGTAAGTTTTTAGGATTCCTTGTATCTAACAGAGGAATAGAGGTAAATCCAGCTCAAATAAAAGCTATAGAGGAAATACCTGATATTTTAACAAATAAAAAAGAGGTTCAAAGATTGACAGGAAGAATAGCCGCCTTAGGAAGATTTATTTCTAGGTCCTCCGAAAAAAGCTTTAAATTCTTTTCAGTTCTTAAAAAACTAAATCAGTTCGAATGGACTAAAGAATGTTAATAGGCCCTCAGAGATTTGAAGATTTATTTATCAAAGCCACCATTGCTCTCAAAGCCAAAAGAAGGGGAAAGATTGTACATCTACTTGGCTGTTTCAGAAATTGCTGTAAGTGCAGTACTGGTAAGAGAAGAGAAAGGTAAGCAATCACCTATCTACTACGTAAGTAAAACTTTATTAGATTCTGAAACTAGATACCCATATCTAGAAAAATTAGCCTTAGCTTTAATAATAGCATCAAGAAAATTACGTCCTTATTTTGAATGTCATTCAATCACTGTCTTGACTTCTTATCCTTTAAGAAATATTTTGCATAAGCAAGAATTGTCAAGAAGATTAGCCAAATGGGCCATATAATTAAGTGAACATGATATAACATATCAGCCTAGAACTGCAATCAAATCACAAATATTAGCTGATTTTGTAGTTGACTTTAGCAATAGTATTACCCCTGAGGTAGAAAAAGAATTACAACTCTTTAACGGAATCAATCCAGGTCAGTGGACCCTATTTATAGATGGCTATTCTAACATAAAATGGGCCGGCAAGCTATTAAATGTTATCCTATAACTAACAATGAAGCAGAGTACGAGGTTGTTATTGCAGGTTTAGAACTGGCACGGGAGCTGTCAATCGAGCAAATCACAATTAACAGTGATTCCCAATATGTGGTAAATCAGATGGAGGGGACTTACATCGCCCGAGAAACTCGAATGCAACAATATCTAGAAAAGGCACGGGAACTTGTAAGACAGTTCGAAACGTGGAAGATAATACAAATACCTAGAGAAGAAAATGCAGAAGCGGATGCATTAGCAAACCTCGCGGCAGTTATAGAAGTAACAAACAAAGACAACGCCATTATTGTCCACCTCTTCCATCCAGCAATCGACCAAGACAGAAACGAGGTATCTTTCAATAATTTAACTTGGGATTGGAGAAAAGAAATTCTCAATTGTTTGCAGAATGGTACCATACCTGAAGACAAGAAAGCAGCTCAAGCGCTTCACCGCAAAGCAGCACGATATTGTCTAGTCCGCAACTCATTGTATCGCAAAATGTTCGGTGGACCCCTAGCTAAATGCCTCGGACCTAATCAGACGGAGTTCGTGATAAAAGAAGTCCATGAAGGACACTGTGGAAATCATGCAGGAGCAAGATCCTTGGTAAAAACCTTAATCCGAGCCGGGTATTATTGGCCTAAGATGGAAGAAGATGCGGAAAACTTCATATCTAAATGCGACAAGTGTCAGAGGTTCGCCAACAATATGCATAGACCAGCAGAACTGTTGCACTCAGCCATATCGCCATGGCCCTTCATGAAATGGGGAATAGATATAGTGGGACCTCTTCCCCAAGCTAAAGGACAGGTACGATTTCTACTCGTACTTACTGATTACTTCACGAAATGGGTGGAACTAGAAGCGTTTAAACAAGTGCGGGAAAAGGAGGTCAAAAGCTTCTTATGGCGAAACATAATATGCCGATTTGGGATTCCGAAATAGATCGTGTGTGATAATGGCCCACAATTTATAGGCTCTCCAATCACAGAATTCTTTGAGAGTTGGCAAATTAAACGGATTACCTCAACGCCATATCATCCCGTAGCTAATGGACAAGATGAGTCTACGAATAAAATCATCGTCAAAAACATAAAGAAGCGGTTAGATAAAGCCAAAGGGAATTGGCCTGACGAATTACCGGCAGTATTATGGGCATACAGAACTACATCAAAAACAGCCACGGGAGAGACTCCCTTCGCACTTGTTTATGGCTCGGAAGCATTAATACCCATGGAAATCGGTGAACCGAGCTTAAGGGTTATAACAGCTACGGAACCAGCAAATGATACCGAACTTCAGATCAATCTGGACTTGCTCGAATCACGAAGGGAATCAGCTTTAATACGGATGGCAGCTCAAAAGCAAATCATAGAGCGATATTACAATCGCAAAGCCCATCCTAGATATTTTAAGATTGGGGACTTCGTACTTAAAAAGGTTTTCCAATCAACAAAAGAGGCAGGTGCTGGCAAGCTGAATCCATATTGGGAAGGACCTTACAAAGTCCGAGGCATAACAGGGAAAGACACATACGAGTTGGAAACCATCGACGGTAGAATTCTACCAACAAGCTGGAATGCCATCCACTTGAAGAAATACTACTTCTAAGGAAAAAAAGTACCCCCTGGTCAGGTATCGCATGATCGATTTTATTTTACTTAAATTCTACTAACTTTTTTAGATGATAGGCAAAAAGCTATCCCATCACCAAATGATGATATTAGACCTGCAAAGACGCGAGGAAATAACATAATTCCCGGTCTAGGGTTACACTTTCTTATGGACGTTTCAAAGGGTTAAGAAGTCATCATCTAAAAAAGTATATACCTTCGAGTCCCGTACATTTTCCTTTTTAGGGAAAGGGCCATAAATAAGGAATAATCAAGTGCTCGAGATCTCATTCTTCAAAGCTCAAACACTTGGGGGACTATATAATATGAAAGGCCAAGATGCAGCAAAAAAGACTACTGAAAGTCAAAAGCTCGAGCCTAAAAGAACCATTTACCCATCAAGTCAAGTGGTACGAGCAAAATTAAAAGAACTGAAGACTCCAGCACAAGAATTACAAAGCCTAAACTTTAAGAAAACCTTCGAACCATGTTCAGGTTAAAAGGCAAAGTATTAGCTACGAGGAAGAAATGTACGTCTTTATATTTATACAAAAACTGTTGTAACAAAAACAGTTAAGGGTAAAAGATCATCATCATTTTACTTATTCAAAAACTGTTATCAAATAAAACAGTTACGGATGAAAGATTAGAATCCTTGTATTTATTCAGAAAATTATTATCAAATAAAACAGTTACAAATGCAAAGCATTTCCCTCGTATTTATTACAAAATTGTTGCAAATAAAAACAGTTGCGGGTAAAAACCCCAATACTTGCAAAAACTGTTACTAATGAAAAACAGTTGCGGGTAAAAACCCAAATACTTACAAAAACTGTTACTAATGAAAAACAGTTATTTCCTTGTATTAACTTGAAAAAACTGTTACCTATGAAAAACAGTCGCGAAATACAAGTGAGTATCAAATCTGTTAAAAGAAAAAAGTTGCTACATGAATTTTAGATGATAATCATAACATATGTAAAATGTCGTGGAAGTTCAAACAAAACCTTTCCACAAAAACATCCTTAAACATGTGAGAAATTCCTATCACTATATTGCATTACAATGAAGTTGAGACGTCTTCTTCATTAAAGTATCAATCAAAAAGGGCCCTAACTCATAATTGAAGCCTATCATAAACAAAGGCTTAAATCTTATACGAACACTGCACCTACTATGAAAAGGTTCAAGTGATTTATGCATTTTCATGCAAAAAGTTAAGAGGTGCAAACAAAAACCTCAGAAAAACAAAAAATGCAATAGACTTAAAGAGTAAAACCAAAACTCGAAACAAAAGTCTTCAAATTGCATTAATATAAAATAACGGCTAAGTTAAAACTAAGTACTAACTAGTACTTAGCCGCATAATATTTGCATTTTTAGTGCCCCTAAGTTGTCAGTTGGGGACTTTAGAGTTTCAAACTTACCCCCGTCGGAGTTGGGGGTAACCACACCAATCCAAATAAGAAAAAGGGGTAAAGAAATCTTCATTCTTCAAGAGGAGGAGAGTTGACTTCTTCAGGAGGAACGACAACTACTTGAGGAGAAGAGGCATGAGCATCACGGGCTTCATCAGATGGAGAAAGTTCAAGACCCCGCTGGGTCTTCTCCATGGCCTATTTGGATTTAGCAATTTCAGCATCGAGGTCAAAACCCTCTTGGCTCATCTCCATTAATGTGTCATGGCGAGCATTCATGTACGCCCAACTCACATCAACGGCAGCCGCTTCTTCAAGGTCATTATAATCTTTTGACCACGCCTGGATATCAAGCTTCAATCCATCTTTCTCGACTTTGGCAGCTTCAAGGGCAACCCTCAAGGGTACAACTGACTCCTCCAAAGTTTAGACTTTGGCTAAAGCTTTACGAAGTTCCTCTTGAGTCCGGGAGAGAGTCTGTACAAGCTCACCGGAGTATTGCTCCTTCTGCCCCAGCAGGTGCTTCAAATTCCTGATCTCCTCCATGGCTTGCGACAACTGCTCATCAAACGAGGATTCAAGAATACTTTTATTCTTATCAGCTTGGCTGGAAGAAGCTTTCTCTACTTCCAACTCCGTTGCTGTAATCCTCAACTGCCTCCTCAAGGTATTCCTTTCCTCTTCTAGAGCATCCATATCCACCCTTAAGCCATCATATTGTGCCTTCATATTGTCAAATTCAACCTGAAGCTCCCGCAGCTCTTTCAACTCATTCTCTGAATTTGAAACTCTCTTCATAATCTCTAAGACAATAAGATGCATCTACAAAAAAGTTAAACAGTTAAATACGATAAAACTGTTTAAACATAGAAAGGTATACAGATGTAAGAATAAACTACGCTATACCTTCAAAGAAGTGTGCACGACTTCATTAGCCCACATGAGAGTTGAATGGCTGGCGAGTTTGGCTTTCTCTTCAGAACCAATCAGAGGTTTGAGCCACACTTCAGGCTCACCTGTCTTTTTAAAGAGACTCCCTTCGGTCGGAACATCAATCACAACCCTCCTCATCTCGCTTATGGAAGAACCTACTTCCTTAAGGGAAGGCATGGAAGCGGGAACGAAGGGAGCAGCAATGGAGATAGACGGTCCAGGAACCGAGGGAACTACATGCACAACAACAGGCACGAATGAATAAGGAATTGAGGAAACAGAAATCACGGGTGGAGGAACGGCAGAAGCCGTAATAGCAAGATGAGCAGGAACAATAGAGACACGAGGAATCGACGGAACTTCCACTCTCAAAGAGTTGGGAAAAACAGTTGCTAAGGGAACATCATCGGGGGCGAGATCAAAGCCTTCATGGAAAAGACGATCAGCAGGATCGCGAACTGGGGACTGAGAATCATCTCTAGAAGAAGAGGGTCTAATTTCCAACACGGAAGGAATGGACCTAGGGGCAGACTCATCGTCCAAAATTACCCGCCTCCTTCGCGATCGGTGCACCAAAGCACCCTCTCTTTCTTCTTCTTCTTCTTCTTCTTCAGAATGAGGATCACTAACTTTCCTATTTGAGGAAGAGGGACTGGCAAGGATATCCTGAGCATGGGACAAAGACATCTTCAGGAGCGATGAACCAGACACCCCGCGGGCAGAAAACCCTATCAAAAAGGGAAAAGTTAAACGAGAATAAAAAACAAACTCAGGTAAGGCAGGAAGTAAGAGAAACTCCGCTTACCACGGGTCTTTACAAGCCAACCATATTTCGTAGAGAATTATTTCCAAGACCTTTCTTCAACAGGAGCGGCATACAACATTTTTTCTACCCAATCACGAATATCGGAGACATTCTCGACGGTATTTATGATTGCTGAAAAAGAAAAAGAAGACCAGATGCGATATTAGAAATACAATTCAAATCTAATGAAGAAAATAGATGCGAACCAAAAAGTACTTACGTGCACGGTTCCACTTCTCAGGGAAGGGAAGATTTATTTCACCCACTAAACCAGCAGTAGGGACAGCAACGTACCGAAGGTATCGACCTCTATCTTTATCGTCACCAGGGGTTACTAAAACCCTTTTACTCCGAGCAGCCAGAGTAAAAACCCCTTGATGAAATAAGACAGGAGAATACAAATGAATAAGATGATGGAAGGTAAAGGGAACTGAAGCTAAAGAAGCCAAAACTCTCAAACACGCGACTACTCGCCATACCAATGGACCAACTTGTCCTAGACAGATATTGAAAAAATGACAGAACTCTATGATGACAGGATCAATAAGAGGCCTAAATCCCAATGTGAAAGGGTAAGTGTAAACAAATGAATAACCAGTCTTGTAAGACGTAATCCTTTGGTTGCTATTCGGTACGAGAATAGGGACATCAGACCCCCAAGAACACTCCCTACGAACAAGAGGAACGTGACCGTCAGTGATAATCATCGCATATTTCTCTACACTTTCTAAAGAAGTAGACTGTTCAGCAAGAACTGGGTTTTCCCTAGTGAAGACAATCTCGGAAGAAATAATCTCGTCAACCTTGGGTTCACGAATATCTTCTTTACCTTTGGAAGCAGAATGAGAAGACCTGGCCCTAGGAGAAAGCAAAGATCTAGCAGAAGGGGGAGAAACTATTGGGGAAGAAGAACCTCTAGTAGAAGCAGATCCTAAGCTTCTCAACCTACCTCCTCTCCAGCTCCTAGTCGGAACAGAAGAAGATGATAAATTCTCTACGTCTATGATCTTTTTGGGTTGGCTTGAAGAAGACATGCTTACAAAGGTAAAGGAAAATTCTTTACAAAGAAAGAGACAGGTTGAATGTTTCGTGAAAGTAATGAAAGGAAGAAGGGTATTTATACATAAAGACAACCGTCAAAACATGGAAAAAACATGATGGAAAGTCATAATTAAAGGTGTCACTTCGGGACTGATGCAGCCACAAAAAGCCCTAAAATGCGTCGAGTCATTGCAGAGCCAATCAGAAAGGGATACGTGGAAGGAGCATTAAATAGAAGGGACATACAACGCCTATGTTCATAAAAGGATACAGTGTTTCGGAGCAAAGCGGCGGCAAAATATTCCCGCCATAAATGCATATCCACTTACCATATATTCGTCGATTAATATTTTGTAAGTGGGGGGACTATCTGTATTGGTAAAAAAGAGTCTCACACGTAAGCAAGTCCTTGACAACTCAGCCAGCTACGTGGACCAAGGAAAGCGCTACAGATGGACATAATTTTATAATAAAGTACGAGATAAAGAGGCACGGTCAATAAACTCACGAGTGCATCAACCACGGGAAGCCAACTGAAGAGGAAGAGACACGGTCATAATGAACCCAGACGAAGCTGCGGACATATTCGAGAATCATTAGTTAATTATTCATACGTTACGTAACTCCTATACAACAATTACGGTTATCCTTTGATGATCCTTTGTAATTCCTCATTAATGTAATAATTAGCCATTAATGAGNTTCTCGAATACAATCGACTTTACTTTTCGCATACAATAATATTGTTCATTACTCAATTTTCCTTTATTTATCGTATTATTCTCTTGATTATCAGTAACCCGAGTTCATCTTAAATAGCTTTGGTCAAGGATTTTAATTCTTTGGTTAAACAATGGATATGATGGCCGGTGCCCTAATGCCACGTGTATCCCCTTTTCGAGGAGTGATTACCTGGCGTTGTACTGATGTGATCGTATAGGATAAATAGCCTAGGACTCCCCTATCCCCTACACATGTATGCTTAGACTACAAATCTCTAAAAACCTTGCATATGTGCTTAGACTTTAAATCTTCTTAAAAAACTTGGTGCATATGTATGCTTAGATTACGAATCTTTTCAAGGCCTTTATTTGTTCACGTATATGCCTTAATTGCTTACTTGTTTAAAATTCACAAAGCTTGTTTGGCCGGGAACCACAATTTTGGACTCTGAGGGGTGCCTAACACCTTCCCCTTGGAGTAAATTCAAGCCCTTACCCTATCTCTGGTTAACCAATTAGTGTTGTAATGACCCTTAGTAGGTGCCCTAACGCACCTTAATTCGTTAGGTGACGACTCCTCAACTCCTTATATACCCCTTTCCCAAAAGGAAACGACTTGTCCCAGTAATGTCAAAAACCCTGACCAATCCGAAAGGAAAAGAAAAAGGGGACGCGACAGCATGGCGACTCTGCTGGGGATCTTAGGCTTTTACCACTTCAAACTACTTTGTGAATTTGTACCTTTTCCCTTTCCCATTTTGTGCAATTAATTTTTTATTTCTTTCAAGTATTTACTCTTTCCCAAAAGCAAAACTGACATGTTTTCCTTGTTTCCCTTTGCAATCGCTTTTTTTAAATCATAACTGTTGTATTTACCACTTATATAACATGCAAATACATGACTACCTGCCTTTATTGCTTATTTATTGTTGCATAATCATTCTCAACATCATACTCCACTCGTGCCAATACAAATCCTATAGAAACGCTTGATGAGTGGTTGCGCTCTTCCTATTTTATATCACCCCTAAATTTGGAAAGGTTTATTTGCGGTAAAACTAGTCGATCAGCGGTGCAGTCGACAGTTCCGTGCTTTCCCCCTTGAGTTGTCCGCTCAAGGGTACCAGTATAAAACCTCATAGAAACCTTACTCTGTTATATTGTACATGCATTATGGTCAAACCTAGCTGGGTTAATGTGTTGTCCGCACAATAGCCCATTAAGACAGCCTTGTCCAAAGTCCAACGGGTTTTCATAATCCCAACGGACATAATCATGTTCTGTGCATTTATTTGGGGAACTAAATGCTTGTATGCTAATCATAAATGTATAAATAGTTGAGTATGGTGGGGGTAAGGGCCTAACTATGTTTGTCTTGCAGAAATAAGAGGCACAAAGTCCCTAGATTCGGCATGGTCAGCAATATCCACCCAAAGCTCCTGAACTGGTGGGAGGATCTTCACTCCAGCGATAAGAAACATGTCAAGAAATACCTGGGTAATTTACCTCTCTCCTAGACATCCAAACCAAAAGCATATTGATCGAGGCTGCCACCTTATTTTGGGATAGCGAAAGAGCCGTCTTCCGCTTTGGGAACATTGAGATGACACCACTACTAGAAGAGATAGGGGGACCAGCTGGGTTATTCTGGGAAAACCCTGGATTATTGGTGCCTGAGAACCGCACAGGCAAAGGCTTTCTGAAAATGATGGGTCTGATGAAGAACACCGAGTTAGAATGTTTGAAACAGTCATACATACCTTTTGAGTACTTATATGAAAGGTACGCCCACAACAAATCGTACCGTACACACTATGACGAATTTGCCATTAGGTCTCTGGGACATATTCACCGTAGGGTATTTGTCTTCATTGTTTGCTTTCTGGGGATGATCGTGTTTCCAACAAAGAAGGAAATGATTCATACTAGGTTAGCTATGGTAACCAATACCTTGATGGAGGAAATTGACGGGCAATCCTTTAGCATCATCCCTATGATCATCTCGGACATTTACCGAGCCTTAGAACACTGACTTTCAGGCTGATGATATTCCCTACAATTGCCAAGCCCAACACATGTGGCACTGAAAGATCATAATGGAGAAGAACACCATTGAACCGGATAGGTACCACGCAAGATGTGCACCTTTCTACTCGGGGTGGTTAGAAGATGACTTGGATGGATTAATCATGCCAGGGATCAGCGAGGCCACAAAATCATAGACGAGAGTGTTGAGGCTCAGGTCAAGTACAATCGGCTGTGCAAGAGGATTCATGAGTCTGAGAATGAGCACAGTGAGATATATGAAACCAACAAATGGTTGATCGAGGAATGGAAATACATGGCCATCCGTTCCAACAAGAAGCTGGAATACTTGGAGCGAGGCATAGTGGAGCTGGAAGGTAAAATCATCAAAAAGGTCGAAGAATGTCAGAAAGTTGAGGAAAACAAAGGAAGGCATCTGGCCAGAGCATACCTACTGCTAGGACTGCGTGATCTAGGGAATCTGTTCGATGGGATCAAAGATGCCGAATCTAGGTAAGGTCCTTCTAGGACCAAGTAGGATAGGATTTCCTTTTTCGCTTTTTATCAATGTAATAAGGCCAACGGACATTAGTGACTTTATTTCCTGCTTATTATTTTAGTATTGTTTTGGATTCGTCTATTTTTACATTAATGAAATGAGGAATTTATGTTCTCCAAATCAATTTGTCGCTAGGCCTACCTCGGGCACAACGAGGCTCCCCAATTAGTACATGCTTTATATTCCTGCACTATGTGTTTAAATACTGCAATATTTTCTCATGATCCTCGCTAACTTGGCTACCTTTTTTTTTTGTTTTTTGTTTTTATTTTTCCTTTCTTTTTGATTATTCCCCTCCCCAAATGTTGGTTCATGTATTCTGGCATCATCATCATACTATACAAGATAGCCATATCAGGAAAGAAAACACAACGCCAGTGGAACGAACAGAAGCTACTGAAAGTCAAGGTAATCAGGTTCAGAATGAGGCTATGATACAACTCGAGCAAAGGTTGTTGAAGCTCCAAGGAGAGATTGAGCATGTCCGGAATTTGGCGAATTTATCCTTCTCAGTCAGTGTCCCAGATGTAAACCATCCAAACATCCAAAATTACCTCCTCAGAATACCCCAAACAAATAAAATCCTCCCACAACTCATCACCACACAACTCCACCAAAATATCCAACTCTTCCACAATAATACAATGCTTGCCACACTCCGAGAAATACCCCACTGATCGTCCCTGAGCCACAAAACTCCACAAATGACCACCTCTATACTAAGGCACCGGGCCATCACAACAACCTCATCTACGTGGAGAATCTACCACACTCCACCCTACCCATTTCATACACACCTGAATCCTGTGAGAAGGATATGCTTATTAAGAATTTGGCTGAAGAACTTAAGAAGCTGACTAGCCGAGTTCAAGGTGTTGAAGGAAGCAAGGGGGTTGAAGGGTTGAACTATGAAGATCTATGCATACATCCCGATTTTGAACTACCAGTGGGTAACAAACCTCCTAAGTTCGAGATGTTCGACGGTACAGGTGATCCTAGGGTCCATCTGAGGACCTACTGTGATAAGTTGGTTGGAGTAGGAAGAGATGAAAAGATTCGCATGAAGTTGTTTATGAGGAGCCTCACAGGGGATGCTCTATCTTGGTACATCAGCCAAGACCCTAAGAAGTGGTCAAACTGGGTAAACATGGCATCAGACTTCACGGACCAGTTCAGGTTTAATACAGAGAACGCTTTAGACGTGTTCTATATTCAGAATCTTAAGAAGAAGCCCACCGAAACTTTTCGCGAGTATGCTACTCGCTGGAGATCTGAAGGAGCTAAGGTCAGGCCTGCCCTAGACGAAGAACAAATGAATAAATTCTTTGTCCGAGCACAAGACCCACAATATTATGAGCGGTTGATGGTGATTGAAAACCACAAATTCTCTGACATCATCAAATTAGGTGAGAGAATCGAAGAAGGAATTAAAAGTGGAATGGGTACCAATTTTGAAGCATTACAAGCTACGAACAAGGCCCTGCAGACTGGTCGCGTGTCCAAGAAGTGAGATGTGGGGGCCGTAATGGTTGCACAGGGGCCTAAATCCCCATTGACCTATCGAAACTCTCCACTCACCTACCAAGCACCCCCGCCCACCTATCAATCAGCACCTCCACCACCTACATATCAGCCTACTTCCCCTAGATATTCCAAACCAGCTCTTATTTATCATACTTACAACTCTCAACCATCTCACTTCCAATCACCCCCTACTCGCCAAAATTTCCCGAGACCTCGACCCAACTTTGATCGCAGGCCTCCTAAACAATACACTGCCATTGCTGAACCTATCGACAAGATATATGACAGACTGAAAGCTGTTGGTTATGTCACTCCTATCCCAACTGTAAACCCTGAGAATCCCTCTCAATGGGTTAATCCAAATAAAACCTGTGCATATCATTCCGCCATGAAAGGGCATACAATTGATGAATGTCGCTCATTGAAAGATAAGATCCAGTATCTGATTGATAATAAGGTCATCCAAGCAAACGAGGTTGCTCCCAATGTTCGTAAAAATCCGCTCCCAGACCATAGGGGTGTCAAAATGATAGATATAGAAGAAGATTGGGACCCAGAGGGGTCGATCGGGTTGATCATAGAAGGTGATAGCCCAAAGAAGCCAGCAGTCTCTCTTAGTCCCATCATAATCCAGATTCAGCCATCCGGAGACGTTGAGGTAACTGCGTCAGTCCCATTCGAGTTTTAAACGGCACCACCTGCAGACGCACCTGTGCCGTTCGAAGTTGAAGTCATGCCGCCTGCCAAGGCACATGTCCATTTGAAGTGGAAGTAGCGACACCAATAACAGTGATGGTGTCAACCACGCCGCCTTTCTACACCAACACTGTATCGTGGGACTATGTAGCTGAGGCAAGGAGGAAAGGTAAAGTCAAGGTAGAAGAAGCTACTGATGCACAATGAATGACAAGGACCGACAGGGTCTATACTCCTGAACACTTGGCAAAATCTAGCAAATAGGCTTCCAATAGACCACCCATCATTGAGGCAGGCCCAAACGATCTTTGGAGGAAGGTGTAGGCCAACGAATACTCAGTCATCGATTAGTTGAACAAAACCCCAACTCAGATATCCATTCTGTCATTGCTGCAGAATTCAGAGACGCACATGAATGCTTTGATTAAAGTGCTGAACGAAGCATATGTTCCAAATAACATCACCAGTGGGGAAATAGCCAATATGGTAGGTCAAGTGTTGTATAGTGATAAGATCACTTTCCACGAGGACGAGTTTCCGCCTGAAGGGTTAAGTCACAACAATGCACTGCACATCACGGTACAATGTGAGGACTACTTCATCACCAGGATTCTGATTGACGGGGGATCCAACCTTAACATCTATCCGTTGACGACACTCAAGAAATTGGGCAAAGGATTGTACGAGATAAGAGATATACCATTGGCGAAATCAACCTTTGTCTGCAAATGGGACCTACGTGGTTCAAAGTTGATTTTTAGGTGATAGACTTATCGACATCCTACAACCTGTTATTGGGACGGCCGTGGACAAATTCCCTTTCTTTTATGGCTTGCTGGTTGGATTAGCTAGCTTCAAGGCGCTTAATTTTTTTACCGAGCCTTATAGGCCCGGACACATATTTTACTTATTATATTGAGAGAGTTGAGTCAGTATCATCAAGTAAGCATATCATCAGATCATCTTTGACTCCAAGTTACTTTTAAATTTATATATCGATTCAGTTTCAGCTTTTAGTTATTCAATTGCCTTACATACTTGGTACATTATTTCGTACTAACGTTATTATTGCTGGAGATGCTGCATTTCATGCCTGCAGGTCCTGATAGGCAGCTGGATAGACCTTCCCAGCAGATAAAGTCAAACATCATCTTGGTTGGTAAGCTTTACTTTCTCGGATTTACCAGGTCTAGACCTTGGAGTCCACTTTATATATACAGGTTTGATGGGTAGCTCGAGGCCCTGTCCCGACCATGATATAGTTTTGTTATCTCTAGAGGCTTGTAGATAAGTCTTGTATAGTTTGTATATCAGTAGATGTTCATGGCGACCTCGTAAGCCTGCATATTATATTACCCCTAAGATGACAGAGACAATATTTTCAGATGATACAGAATATGGCCTCATCAGCCTAAGTTGAGGGATACCCCTTAAGAGTTTACAGTTACAGAGTTGTATGCTCGGGCCGAGTATGGAACTAGGTGCCGACCATGCTTCTTCAGGTTTGGGGCGTGACATGCAAGAATTCGTAGTGGATTGGTCTTCAAGAGAACCTCTCTTGATTATCCTCCAAACTAGGTTTAATCGATAATTCAACTAGCCTCATTAGATTACTAAGAAGAATTAATGAATTCACCAACAAGATAGACTACAAAAATATCAGAAGTTATGGCACCAGGTGCCAGCCACGCTTCTTCAGGTGTGGGGCGTGACATGCAAGAATTCGTAGTGGATTGGTCTTCAAGAGAACCTCTCTCGATTATCCTCCTAACTAGGTTTAATCAACAATTCAACTAGCCTCTTCCATTTACTAAGAAGAATTAATGAATACAACCAACAAAATAGACTGCAAAAATATCAGAAGTTATGGCATCGGGTGCCGGCCACGCTTCTTCAGGATTGGGGCGTGACATGCAAGAATTCATAGTGGATTGATATTCAAGAGAACCTCTCTCGATTATCCTCCTAACTAGGTTTAATCGATAATTCAAGTAGCCTCTTCTGATTATTAAGAAGAATTAATGAATTCAACCAACAAGATAGACTTCAAAAATATCAAAAGTTATGTCACCGAGTGCCGGCCACGCGTCATCAGGTTTGGGGCATGACATGCAAGAATTTGTAATGGATTGGTCTTCAAGAGAACCTCTCTCAATTATCCTCCTAACTAGGTTTAATCGATAATTCAACTAGCCTCTTCCGATTACTAAGAATAATTAATGAATTCAACCAACAAGATAGACTACAAAAATATCAGAAGTTATGGCACCGGGTGCCGGCCACGCTTCTTCAGGTTTGGGGCGTGACATGCAAGAATTCATAGTGGATTGGTCTTCAAGAGAACCTCTCTCGATTATCCTCCTAACTAGGTTTAATCGACAATTCAAGTAGCCTCTTCCAATTACTAAGAAGAATTAATAAATTCAGCCAACAAGATAGACTGCAAAAATATCAGAAGTTATGGCACCGGGTGACAGCCACGCTTCTTCAGGTTTAGGGCATGACATGTAAGAATTCATAGTGGATTGGTCTTCAAGAGAACCTCTCTCGATTATCCTCCTAACTAGGTTTAATCGAAACTTCAACTAGCCTCTTCCGATTACTAAGAAGAATCAATGAATTCAACCAAAAAGATAGACTGCAAAAATATCAGAAGTTATGGCACCGGGTGCCGGCCATGCTTATTCAGGTTTGGGGCGTGACATGCAAGAATTCGTAGTGGATTGGTCTTCAAGAGAACCTCTCTCAATTATCCTCCAAACTAGGTTTATTCAACAATTCAACTAGCCTCTTCCGATTATGTCACGACCCGAACTCCCACCTTCGGGCCATGACTGCGTCTAACGTTGAACCCGCTAGACAAGCCAACGTTTGAACTAAATAAAACTCATTAACAACTAAAACGAACAAGATAACTAAGGCATCGATGGTCAACAATATGAAGGTTAACAAATTACCAAAAATAATATAGCAACTTCGAAATAAAACCCATATACAAATCCCAGAACTGGTGTCACATACTCACGAACTGTCTAAGAGATTACTAAATACAATGGTCTGAAAATATGTACATATGTCTGTCTTTGAAAACTATAAGATAAGACAGAGCTGAAAGTGAAGGGTAGAAGTGATGCCAAGGCCCACGAACGTCTCGGGTCTACCTCGATGTCTCCTGTATGACCTGATGGAATGCTCCGACCGTCAGTGACCACCGGGTCCGGCTGCGTAGTCTGCACAACGTAAAGAAGTGCAGGTGTAGCATCAGTACAACTGACCTCATGTACTGAGTAAGTGCCGAGCCTAAACTCGGCGAAGTAGTGACGAGGCTAGGACCGACAACAATATATGTACCTGTGCAATTCTATATAATAACAGAAAAATATCGACAGAAATAAGCAAGTAAGACAGATAGGGGGGGGAAACATGCTGGGGGTAAAAGGGGCAACAAAATGCTAGCACAGTAGAACAGGGTAATAACTGAAATGTAAAAGTAAAAGCAGGAATTAACTTCGCAGAACAGATAATGAACAGTAAAAGTCACGGCATGTCCCCTCGTGCATAACCTCACAATCACTCGGCACGGAATGTCCCCTCGTGCGTAAATAGTAACACTCGGCACAGAATGTCCCTCGTGCTTAAATAGTAACACTCGGCACAGAATGTCCCCTCGTGCAATAAATAATCAACGATCAACACGGCATGTCCCCTCGTGCGATAAATAATAAACGATCAACACGACATGTCCCCTCGTGTGATAAATAACAAACAAGCAGCACAACATGTCCCCTCGTGCGATAAATAATAAACGATCAACACGTCATGTCCCCTCGTGTGGTAAATAGTAAACAATCAGCACGACATGTCCCCTCGTGCGATAAATAATATAAAAGCAATAATATAATGCGAAAATCAATAATAAGAACTCTCAAGTATATGGAAATACTCAATAACATTCTATCGTCCCGGCAAGGAGAAATCATCAATTAATAACTCAACAAATGCCCGACAAGGGTCTCAGCTATAACCAACCTCGCATCAGAAATACAGTTTCAACAGTAAAGCCTCGATTGAAACAAATAACACAATAACTCCCCATATCATGGAACAACATCAAGGTATCACTTCTAAATCACCAATTACTCATAGTACAGGGAATATTAAGAACACGGTAAGATTCATCACAATTGACTCACGGGCATGCTTGACCGCAACATATAGGCACTCGTCACCCCGCCTATACGTTGGACATGGGTTACACATAGCAAATAAGACTCTATACCTAATCCCTCAAGCTAAGGTTAGGCCAAACACTTACCTCGGCTCCAAAAATGCAAGTTAAGCCTCAATCACAGCCTTTCCTTTAGAATCTGACTCCGGAACGGTATTATCTAGACATAATCAACCCAAGTATATCAATAATGGCTCAATACATCAAACCCATAGCCTAAGTATTTATTTCAGAGCATTCTTCCTAAGATTCCAAAATTTGACCCCAGGCCCACACGTTCGGATTTCCAAAATTCTTGAAGGAATCAATTAGTCGGAGTCTAAGGATCGAAGTTATGTGATTTATACAAGAATTCATGGTCTCGAATGGATAACTCACCAATTATCCAAAGCCCTAGAATTTCTATCAAATTTTATGATTTTGATATTTTTAAGAGTTAAACTAGTTGAATTCTATGTATAATTGGAGATTTGGAAAGAAGTTACTAACCTTAGATGATAAGATTCTTGGACAGCCTTTCCCCTAGCTCAAAAGCTCTCTAATGGAGGTTGAAGATGGATAAAAGTGAAGAAAACCCAAAATCTTGGACATTTAAAAGAGACTGCCAACAGGGGTTTCCGCACCTGCGACCTTAGGACCGAAGTGCGGTCTCGCACCTGCGAGAAATTGATCGCCCCTGCGGAAAAGGGCCTGGGACCCTGAGCTCGCACCTACGGAGTTGGAGTCGAACCAGCGGTCCCGCTCCTGCGGAGTTTTGATCGCACCTGCAGAAGAGGTCGCACCTGCGAAGGCCTGGACCGCATGTACGGTCCCGCACCTGCGGTCACACTAGCTGCTGTGCACCAGCTGTGATTTTTGCTGGTTTTAGGCCTGTGCGGGGTCCGGAGGCACCTGGGCCCACCCGAGCCCCCCCGTCCAAATATACCAACAAGTCCCAAATCATTAAACGAACTTGCTCGGGCCCACGGAACACTCCACACAACGCTAAAACTCAAAATCACCCTAAAACCCCTGAATTCAAAACTCAAGAACTTTAAAATTCTAGAATTCTATAACAATGCGCCAAACCGACCTATACAACTTGGAATGACTTCAAATTTTGCAGACAAGTCATAAATAACATAACGGAACTATTCCCGGTTCGGAATTTCATTCGGACCTCGGTAGCATAAAATCACATTCCTAACCAAATTTCAAGTATTATGAAAAATTCTCAAAACTTTGCTAACTCTAAATCTCCCATTTTGATCCGAAACCAAATAAGACAAATCAAGTCCGTTTTATACAAAATTTCACAGATAAGACAAATAACATATAATAAACCTGTTCCAGGCTGCGGAACCATAATACAGGCCCGACAGCGCAGGTTTCCCATCAAGGTTCATTTTCATAAGCCTTTATTATTTTCAGAAAACAATTTTCATTAAAAATTCATTTCTCGGACCTAGGACCTCAGAATTCGATTCCGGGCATACGCCCAAGTCCCATATTTTCCTACGAACCCTCTGGGACCATCACATCACGGGTCCGGGTCCGTTTACCAAAAATGTTGACCATAGTCAACTTTATTTATTTAATTATCATAAATTCCATTTTTCATCAAATTTCAACATAAGGACTTCTCGGCTACAAGCCCGGGCTGCACACGCATATCGAGGTGAGATTAACGGAGGCTTTCGGGGCCTCAGAACACAGATTTTGCTAGAATTACTTAGGATGACCTTTTGGGTCAATACAATCTCCACCTCTAAAACAAACGTTCATCCTCGAACGGACATAGAAAAGTACCTGAGTCTGAGAAAAGATGGGGATAACGACTCCTCATATCGGACTCGGACTCCCAAGTAGCTGCCTCGGCAAGTTGACCTCTCCACTGAACACGGACCGAAGGATAACTCTTCGACCTCAACTAACAAACCTGCCTATCTAATATAGCTACCAGTTCCTCCTCATATGTCAGATCCTTGTCCAACTAGACAGCGCTGAAGTCAAGAACATGAGATGGATCTGCAATATACCTCCGGAGCATAGATACATGGAATACAAGATGCACTGCTGATAAATGCGGTGGCAATGCAAGTCTGTAGGCCACCTCTCCTACCTTATCCAAAATCTCAAATGGACCAATATACCTAGGGCTCAACTTGCCCTTCTTNCTATCCTGAATAATCTTCACCTTGTCCAAGGCATCCTGGAATAACTCAGAACCCAATAATCTAGCCTCCCTGGGCTCAAACCATCCGACTGGAGACCGACATCGCCTACCATACAACGCCTCATACGGAGCCATCTGAATGCTCGACTGGTAACTGTTGTTGTAGGCAAACCCTGCTAAGGGCAAGAACTGATTCCATGAACTACCAAAATCAATGACACAAGCTCGCAACATATCCTCCAAAATCTGAATAGTACGCTCGGACTATCCGTTCGTCTGGGGATGAAATGTTGTGCTCAACTCGATCTGTATGCCCAAGATCTGAGCAAATATTTAATTGCAAACCCAATAACTTAAATAAATACATAATTACTTTATATTATTTAGTGGTTATTAACTTCCTATAACACCATATACATAACTACTTCCTATAACTACTATTCAGTTGTTACAGTAGTGTATTCGCGCTACTGTATTCATGAATACAACAGTAAAAAGCGCCTAAAAATCAAGGTAGCAGTTGTACGCGCATGTATATATATGTATTCGCGCCATGTATTCATGAATACAACAGCAAAAAATGCCTAAAATCAGGGTAGTCCAGTTGTACGTGCATGTATTCACATGTACTCATGAATACATCAACAAAAATCGCCTAGAATCAAAGCAGTCTAGCTGTACGCGCATGTTTTCACATGTATTCGCGCTGTTGTATTCATGAATCCAACATTAAAAAGCGCCTAAAATCAGGGTAGTCCAGTTGTACGCGCATGTATTCACATGTATTTGCGCCATGTATTCATTGATACAGTAGCGGTCATCACCTTAAAAATAGGTATGTTCAGCTGTCTAAGAGAGAGGAGAAACATAAACATCGTATTTCATGCCTCGATGGTAGTGTATGCAATACATGCAATCTGACAATCTCCCTCATATAGATCTGAGCTAACTTCTCTGCCGAAGATGAAACCGCCACAGGAATGAAATGTGCTGACTTGGTCAGCCTATCTACAACAACCCATACTGCATCAACCATCCTC
>MDKH01177659.1:0-24042 GCA_005239495.1 Nicotiana undulata | reverse complement strand
TCAGACGGACGGACAGTCCGAGCGTACTATTCAAATTTTGGAGGATATGTTGCGAGCGTGTGTGACTTTGGTGGATCATGGGATCAGTTCTTGCCCTTATCGGAGTTTGCCTACAACAACAGTTATCAGTCGAGCATCCAGATGGCTCCTTATGAGGCGTTGTATGGTAGGCGATGTCGGTCCCCAGTCGGATTGTTTGAGCCCGGAGTGGCTAGATTGTTGGGTTCTGACTTAGTCCAGGATGCCTTGAACAAGGTGAAGATCATTCAGGATAGACTTCGTACGGCTCAGTCCAGGCAAAAGAGTTATGCAGATCGCAGAGTTCGAGATTTGGATTTCATGATAGAAGATCAGGTGTTTCTTAGAGTGTCGCCTATTAGGGGCGTGATGAGGTTCGGGAAGAGGGGCAAGTTGAGCCCTAGGTACATTGGTCCATTTGAGATTTTGGACAAGGTAGGAGAGGTGGCCTACAGACTTGCCTTGCCACCGCATTTATCAGCCGTACATCCAGTGTTTCATGTAATCATGCTCCGGAAGTACATTGCGGATCCTTCTCATGTTCTTGACTTCAGCGGTGTCCAGTTGGACAAGGATCTGACTTATGAGGAGGAGTCGGTAGCCATATTAGCTAGGCAAGTTCGTCAGTTAAGATCGAAGAGTTATCCGTCGATTTGTGTTCAGTGGAGAGGTCAGCCTACTAAGGCAGCTACTTGGGAGTCCGAGTCTGATATGAGGAGTCGTTATCCCCATCTTTTCTCAGACTCAAGTACATTTCTATGTCCGTTCGAGGACGAACGTTTGTTTTAGAGGTGGAGATTGTGATGACCCAAAATGTCATCCTAAGTTAATTTAGCTAAATCTGTGTTCCGAGGACCCGAAAGCCTCCGTTAATCTCACCTCGATATGCGTGCGTAGCCCGGGTGTGTAGCCGGGAAGCTTTGATGTGAAAATTAGATAAAAAGTTGATTTTTATAATAATTAATTGATTAATGTTGACTTTGGTCAACATTTTTGGTAAACGGACCCGGACCTGATATTTGACGATCCCGGAGGGTCCGTAAAAAAATATGGGACTTGGGCGTATGCCCAAAATCAAATTTCGAGGTCCCACGCCCGAGAAATGAATTTTTAAAGAAAATTGTTTTCTGAAAATAATTAAGGATTTTGAAAATGAATATTCATGTGAAAACCGTGTTACTGGGCCCGTATTATGGTTCCGGAGCCCGTAACAGGTTTAATATATGTTATGTGAGTTATATGTGAAATTTGGTGTTAAACGGACTTAAAATGAAGTGTTTCGGATATAAATCGGAATAGTTAAGCCTTATGAAGTTTTAAGAAAATTCTATGAGTTTTGAGGTTTAATTCCTTGTTTTTGATGATATTTTTGTGATTTAAATCCTTGAATAAGTCCGTAGGATGATTTGGGAGTCGTGTGTGTCATTGGCTTTGAGGTTCCGAGGGCTCGGGATAGTTTCGAGTAGGTTTAGGGGTGCATTAGACTTAAAATCACTGAGCGTTGCAGGTACAGCCGCAGGTCTCTGAACCTGGGAGCGCGGCCGCGATAGCTTTTCCGCGGACCGCGGTGCTCCCTTCGCGGCCGCGGCCGTCTTATCGCAGACCACGGTGAGAAACTTCAGAGGACCGTAGAGACCTTCACGGCCGCAGTCGATTTGTCGCAGACCGCAGTGGTCGATCTTCAGAGAGGCAACACGAGGACTTAGCGGCCGCGGTCGGTTTTTCGCGGACCGCAGTGGGGGCCTGGGAAGGGATACCTATATATAACGAATTTTTCACCTATATTTCACTTTTCAAAAACCCTAAAATACTAGAGGCGATTTTCAAAAGACCCTTTCTTCTCCAAGACTATTGTAAGTGATTTCTAACTCATTTTCTTTACTCCTTAACTTCTTTTTACAAGATTTCACACTAGAATCTAGGCCTAAAATCCTAAAATCAAAGTAGAAATTAGGGGTTTTGGGTAGAGTTAGGGTTTATGGGATTTTGGGTAATTCAACCTCAATTTGGGGTCGGATTTCAAAACAAATTATATATTTGAACTCGTGGGGGTATGGGTGATCGGGTTTAGGTCCGAGCCTCGTGTTTGGACCAAACGGGTCTAGGGTCGAATTTTGGTATTTTTTGAAGAATGCTCGGAAATGGATAATTAGGCTATGGAATTGATTTATTGAGTCAATATTGATATACTTGAGTTAATTATGTCTAGATAATACCATTCCGGAATTGAATTCTAAAGGAAAGGCGGTGTTAGAGGGTTGACTGCTATATTTTGGACCCGAGGAAAGTGTCTTGCCTAACTTTGGTGAAGGAATATGTATTGTGCTCTATGTGTTATGTGTTTATCATGTTCAATGCATAGGTAAGGTTACGAGTACCTATGCATTGTGTGTCAAAGTATGCCCGTGAATCCATTTTGCTTAACTACTTGTTATTACCTCAATGTTTATTGTGTTATGAAGTAGTTCTTTTGGGAAGTGATGTACTCGTAAGGAATTGGTTATAGCTGAGACCCTTGCCGGGAAAATGTGTTTGACTTTGGTTGTCATTCCCCGTGTCGGGTGGTTATGAATTGAATTTCGGTAATTGATTTCCTTGCCAAGTTTGTTATTTGTTGACTGATATTACTTGGGTGAGGAAGAGAGTAAAGCACGAAGGGTGATGCCGTGCCATTCAATCATATCACTCATTATTAATTTATTGCAATGTGAGGAAGAGAGTAAAGCACGAAGCGTGATGCCGTGCCATTCGTTCATATCACTCATTATTTATTTAATTTAATGTGAGGAAGAGAGTAAAGCACGAAGGGTGATGCCGTGCCATTCATTCATATCACTCATTATTTATTTATTGCAATGTGAGGAAGAGAGTAAAGCACGAAGGGTGATGCCGTGCCATTCACTCATATTACTCATTATTTATTTATTGCAATGTGAGGAAGAGAGTAAAGCACGAAGGGTGATACCGTGCCATTCATTCATATCACTCATTATTTATTTATTGCAATGTGAGGAAGTGAGTAAAGCACGATGGGTGATGCCGTGCCATTCATTCATATCATTTCTTTGTTTATTATCGCACAGTGAGGAAGAGAGTAAAGCACGAAGGGTGATGCCGTGCCATTCATTCATATCATTTCTTTGTTTATTATCGCACAGTGAGGAAGAGAGTAAAGCACGAAGGGTGAGGCAGTGCCATTCATTTCATTTATTATTGCAATCTTCATATATATATATATATATATATAATATATATATATCCGTTGCATAGTGAGGAGGAGAGTAAAGCACGAAGGGTGATGCCGTGCCATTCATTTATCTGTTTATTAACGTATTTTACATCTCATTCTGCTATTTATCGGTTGCCCCCTTACTTGTTCCCGTATCCCCTGCTTATCTGTTGAATATCTGTCAGTTCCTTGCCATATTTTTGGTAGAGCTATACAGGTATATTATCGTCGTCGTGTCTAGCCTCGCCACTACTTCGGCCGGGGTTAGGCTCGGCACTTGCTCAGTACATGGGGTCGGTTGTACTGATGCTACACCTGCACTTCTCTATGTTGTGCAGATCCCTTAGCCGGACCCGGTGGACACTGATTGATGGAGCATCCTTCAATCCACTTCAGAGATTTCAAGGTAGACCCGCAGACGTTCGTGGGCCCAGGCGTCTCTTCTACCTTTTTCCTCCATACTGTCTTATTTTCCTTAGTTCTAAGACAATTTTTGTGTTATTCCTTCAGACTTTGTATTTAGTAACCTCTTAGCCAGTTCGTGAGTTAGTGACTCTAGGTGCTGGGATATTGTAAACGAATTGTGTTATTGGTGTTTTGAGTTACTTTCAAAATTTAGCTGCTTCCGCATTTGAAAAAGGAATATTAGATGCTTTACTTAATTCTGTATTTTTAATGTTAGTACGTTAATGAAATTGTGTCGTTGGCTTGTCTAGCGGGTTCAACGTTAGACGCCGTCATGGTCCAATGGTGGGATTTCGGGTCGTGACATAAGTTGGCTTGATCACCATGTTGCATTATATTTCCTACAAAGCTTAACATGCTAGGCAAAACCGTTAGTAGAGTAGATATTGAAATGCAATATGCTGTAAAGTAATCTTATGAAAATGACACATTTTGGGCATGAATAATTTGATAAAAATGCAGCTTTATGCCAATGATGATTTTCCATAATAACATGCGGTTTATAAATGTGCTTTGCAATGATTTATGATAATGAGGCATTTCAGTAATGACGTTAAAACATGACCATCTAGGTCGAAATAAATTAATGAAAAACATGTGAATATGCACTAAGGTGTCCTGTCTTTCAGGCGGACAACCTTAATATCCTATTATCAGGTGGACAACCTTGTGTCCAATTAATCAGGCGGACAACCTAATAGCCTATTAATCAGGTGGACTACCTCATGTCCTATTATCAGGCGGACTACCTCATGTCCTATTATCAGGCGGACTACCTCATGTCCTATTATTAGGAGGACAACCTCGTGTCCTATTCATCAAGCGGACGACCTCATGTCCTATGTTTAGGTGGACAACCTCGTGTCCTATTAATTAGGTGGACGACCTCATGTCCTATTAATCAGGCGTACGACCTAATGTCCTATTATTAGGTGGACAACCTCGTGTCCCATTATAAGGCGGACGACTTCATGTCCTATTAATCAGGTGGACTACCTCGTGTCCTATTAATCAGGCGGACGACCTTATGTCCTATTAATCAGGCGGACGACCTCATGTCCTATTATTAGGTGGACAACCTCGTATCCTATTAATTAGGCAGACGACCTCAAGTCCTATTAATCAGGTGGACTACCTCGTGTCCTATTAATCAGGCGGATGACCTTATGTCCTATTATTCAGGTGGACTACCTTGTGTCCTATTAATCAGGCGGACAACCTTTTTTAGGTGGACGAACCTGGATGCATGGCGCTTGATTTGAAATTTCAATCATTGGTGCAGTGCAGAAGCTTGGTGCGATGCTTGATTTGTAGTTGTATAATGCGGTGCAGAAGCTTGGTGCGATGCTTGATTTGTAGTTGTATAATGCGGTGTAGAGGCTTTGTGCGATGCTTGATTTGTAGTTGTATAATGCGGTATAGAGATCTTGGTGCGATGCTTGATTCGTAGTTGTATAATGCGGTGCAGAGAGCTTGGTGTGATGCTTGATTTGTTGTATAATGCAGTGCAGAGAGCTTGCTATGGTTACTTCGAAGTAACGTATATTGATGGTGCAATGCGCAGTGCTTGGTGCAATAAACTTCCAATAGCAAATGGTGTGGTGCAGAGTATTTGATGCAATGCCTTTGTAGTAGTGAATGTTCCTGGTGCAATGCTGACAGTTGTTGGATCTTCATACTGAAGTTTTGCTATTAATAAATTCCTGCACTCGAAGAAAAATTATAAGTTGCAAAGTTTGATTTGTGCTGGCTTGGCTTCATTATTTGCTTTGCATGAATCTTGCAACTTTTGTCTTGGTGCCGAGCTTTGCGATAGCGTGTAGTATTGCTCAAGAATAGCTAAAATATCCCCCTACATTACTCAAAGAAACTCGTTAGAAAAAAAGAAAGTGGTTGCCTTGCATTGAACGTCAAAGTTTTGCTTTGAATCCGCAACTTGTTGCTATGGCATTCTAGAATTTGCTATTGCGCTTGTAACATATATGTAGCTTGATATTTCATTTTCTGCTTCGCCAATGATAACGATCGTTCTGCAAAATCTGCCCCGGTTTTGGCTTCTGGGGTAAATAGGATTTTTATTATGATGAGACCGAACCTATAGGGCTGCCTACGTATCCCCTCTTAAACGGGAATCAGGTCAAAACGTAGTTCATTACAAAAGTCTTAGAAGAATTGAAAAAGAGCAGTACTAAGGGCGGGCGGGTGGAGAATGGTGCGATATGACATCGTCTCAGTCCTCCTGATCTGCTATGCGTTTTCTCTTCAAACACTGTGGTGCCAATTTTGATGGATCGCCTTTGACAATAATTGTGCATGCGGTGCATTTACTGCTTGGTAACTCATGTTGTACCGTTATCTTGCCTTGTTCAATCATGCTTTGTATCTTGAATTTGAGGGCTGAACATTCTTCAGTGTCATGTTCTTGAACATTTGAATGAAATGCACAATTCTTGGATGGATCAAAGTTTTGAGGTGGATGCTTAGAGATAAATCCTTTCCTTGGTTGTAGAAGGCCGTTGACTTTCAATATATCAAGTATGTCAACTAATGGCTCATCCAAATGAGTGAAATAGCAGAGCTTCATCTTTTTTTGTTGTCGAGGGTTGCATTGTGCTCGGGGAGATTGCTTATGAAAGTTGTGCTGGAAGTTTTGTTGGTGATTAGGCTTGAGGTGCATGCTCCTAAACTTGGAATTGGCATAATTTTGCGAAATATGATTATTGTCATAGCATTGTGGCTGGTGCATAGTTGTGGCAATTGGAATCTTTTCTTTCTTTTTGCATCGCAGGTTTTTAGGTATCTCTTGATGGAAGGTTTGGTTAGTAGCTTGAGTAGTCAAACCATCCACAACTCTCCCTTCCTGAATGCTACATTCTAGCTCATTTCCAATTCGGATCAAATCAGAGAAATTGCAAGCACAAGTTGCGAGCAGCTTATCAAAATATATGCTTTCTTGAATTTGAACGAAGGTTGAGATCAATTCTCCCTCAGGCAATGGAGGATGTATTTTTGAAGCTTCTAATCTCCATCGCACGGCATACTCCTGAAAAGATTCATGCGGCATTTTCTTTATTTTGGGCAAATCAGTCATGTGCGGATCACGTCCAATGTTGAACTCATATTGCTTAACAAAATCGCGAGCCATATCTTCCCATGTATGCCATTTGTTAAAGTCTTGTCTAGTGTACCAATCAAGTGCAAGTCCTGATAAGCTTTGGATAAATATCTTCATTCGAATGGCCTCATTGTGCCCAATACCGATCAATCTACTACAGTAATCCTTTAAATGAGCAACATGATCTCCAATCCCATTAAATGTCTTGAATTTTGGCAGCTTGTAGCCTAGCGGAAACTCGACATATGGATGCAAGCACAAATCTTCATACCTCAAACTTTGATGACTTCTTGATTGTAGCTCTTTTTGAATGGCTTTTCTTAGATTGTGAAGCTCATTGTCCAAATCATTATGGCGACTTGACTGAATTTCTCTTTCACCTCTTGCATGTTGGTACAATGCAAAATGCTTGTTTTCTCCAAAAGGAATTGTGACTGTACAAGGCCGGATATCGGGAATCTTCATGGCTAGATTGGGAGTGTAGGTTATTGGTATTTGTGGAGAGATTGTATAAGTAGGAGCTGAGCAAGGAGATATGGTGAGGCAAATATTCTGCTTCGAGCTAGAAGCAGAGGATGCATTTTGAAGAAGATTGAAAGTGCTTCCCAGATTAACCGACACGCTTCTTCGTACCACATTTGCCTCGATATTATCACCTTCTGCTTGTAATAATCTCATACCGGTATCGAATGCTTCAAATCGGTCTACCATTATAGACCCGTCCTTTATGCAGATTCGCGGCCAAAAATGATGTTCAATACTAGGAAACCTTTAAAGAAAAATTAAAGCTTTTCAAACAAAAACAAAGTGTTAGCATAATTATCATAATGAAATCAATGCATAAAAATAATAGAGTATATGGTTAGATATATTAATCCATGGTATGGTTAAGTAGGATCCTTAAACTAGAAACGATGGCGTATGTTTCAAAATGGTTGGACGAGAATGAATTGTTATTTAGAGGGAACGCTCGAGACTTGCTGACATGGAAACATAATGATTTGAATTTTTGTGAAAGGGCCGACTTATATCGAACATCAAAGCTTTAGCTCTAGCAGAAGTTCTTTTCCTTGCATTACTGTAGAACTTTTTAAAAGAATTGCCCCAATCCATAGGAAGTTTTGATTATTACTCCATGGCATGATGTCCTATGCGAGCATACTCAATTTTTTTAAAGCTGATCAATTTGCATAAAAAGCAATTATGTCCCAGTTTCCTTCTTTGAGGAAATAAAAGAAATCTACTATAAAAGACCGAGCCTTATATAGACTATTTTTCAAAGAGGACAAAGACGGATAATTTTGATGTTGAAAATAATTTTTGGCTGTTTGAATATCGACAAGCTCATAATCAAGATACTTGATTAAGATATAAGAGTCAATTGGACATGAAATTGCTCTATTATTATTTTTTTAGAGTTGGCAAATCATAAAGTTGTCGAAGCCCAGAATACGATATCAACTGTTTTGAGAGTTATGGGATCGTCCCTCAACACGCATGCAAAAACATAGAATTAGCGGGGTGCGTGAAGATTAGTCTCGACGACCCGAAATTACAATACGAATACTTGAATTGAATAGATGACAAATTAGAATAATTTGGCGATGCAATTTGGCCAAATAGTGGCCTTCTATTGCTTGGTAGATTGCACAAATTTTGACATCTACCAATTTATAAATGAGAGTTGGCACGAAGTTAAAATTCTAAAGCATAGAAAGAATGCTAAATAAATTTTAAGAAATAGAGCAAGGAGACAAGATAGAAGTTTATTCTTGTGTACAGAAGACATGGACAAATTAAAAAATTATGGGAGGCACGATTGACAATATTTTAAAAATATGTAACCATATTTAAAGAAAGGGATGTGAATAAAATTGGCTCAGAAAATTAAGTGGGTATTTTACCTAACCATAAGCGATTACACTATTTTTTAATGAAATCTTACTAAACACCTTGTTGGTTAAATAAAATTCTTAAAGCTAGTTAAAGGCACGAATATTAAGTGATTTCATGATGGACCGAGCTTTGTTAAAGGTTTGCGGACAAAACATCATGCCTTATAAATAATAGAAGATCATACTCAAAGACTGAAAATATATCTTAATTAGATTCTAAGAATGTGAGTAAGTGGACCTAAGAGAAATTAGGGACTAAGTAAATATCTAAACGGTGCTCTAGAATCGTTTTGGAGCGCTAAGTGCGGAATAATTGGTGACTATTATTATTAAGTCAAAAGGATGATTTGAAAATAAGTAAACAAAAAATATATGAACAAAGAAAGTATATATTTAAATAAAGAAGTAAGCAAGCTGGATAGTCAATACTTTCATCTTCTGCAAAACAACAATATGTTAGTACAAATAATAAAGTCAAGTAAGCAACTTAGCAAATAAGCAAATAGGCAACATAGCAAATAAGCAAGCAAAGCATGTGACACATTCCACAACTTAACAAATAATAGCGCGTCCTAATATAAGGGACCTTTTTGTGCTAGAGGTAGGCATAGAGGAAATTAAAGGACAAATATGCCATTATGCGTCCTTTCATAGCTTTAAATTAATTAAACAATTCTATTTTTTCAAAATATTTAATAATAATAATAATAATAATAATAATAATAATAATAATAATAATAATAATAAAGTAAATGAATTGCTTAAACCTCTTTTATCTTGTAATAAAAATTCAAAAGAAAGTATAATAAAAGATATTTTCGCCATGTTTAAACTTTTCGATGTTACACTCGATTTAAAAAATTTCATATATATATATGTATCATTGAAAAATTAGTCATGTTCCATCACCTAGGATTTAATTATATTAGAATAAATTGTCCACATAATTGGCATGTTTACCCTTCAAATAATGCACATATGTGATAAGGTGTTACTTGGGGTTAAAAACCCACTTGGACATTTAGGTGAGGTTAACTAATGGATTTAATACACCTCGGGTATTAAATCACCTAAGGTTAAAATGATGCATGCTTTTAAAAGGGTTTTGGTTTAGCTCTATCTTAAGTTGACTAAGAGTGGATTTTCTAGACTGGTCTTCTCCCAAGCGGACAACTTGAGAGTGGAAAGTTGTGACTGTCAATTGCACCGCTGATCGACTTACCCACAAAATTTTACCTAAAAGGTATTTTTGATAAGTGCACGGCTACAAACCACGTAACCGCTAGGTGTGTGCATAGTGTGAGTTTTCCAAAAGTGGAGGAAGTAAAACGAGATGACAATTTATACAAAGCAATAAGTATATATAAAAACTTCATATAGAACGATTTTATCACATAAGACAACTCATATAAAAATCATAAACATTTACAAACACACAAATAAATTTATTATTAACCTAAGTTTGTTATGGATTAGAACCTAGAATCCCCAACAGAGTCGCCATGCTGTTATACCCTATTTTAACACGAGTCAAACTAGAGTATAACATATTGGTAATTATGAAGATTTAATTATTTAAAAAGAGTCGCCACCTAATTAATTCTACGATGAATTAGGACACCAATTTTAATTATGTAGTGCTTAAAGTTAACTCTATTTTATAATCTGCTTAACCTTAAATTACAAGTAAGGGTTCTAATTATCTCAAAAGGAAGGGGTAAGGCACCTTTTAAGATCCATTAAAAATTATTAATCGGCCAAACTTAGGTTAATTAGTTAACAAGTAAAAATAGAAAGCTATCAAAATTTGATTAAAGAAAATCTATCATTTTACGAAGTGGTGAGAATATGAAAAAAAATGTGGCGTTTCTTTTAAATGATTTTTGACTCAAACTTTGTATTAAGAAATCTGACTGTTGAGTGCTAAGGAAACTGGTTTAAGACTAATTTATAAATGATGCCTCCTAAATCTAGGACATTTAAGACGGATTTATAAATGATGCCTCCCAAATCTAGTGTACTGCATAAAAAATAGTATAGCAAATTATTTTAATACTCTGACTTTAAAATCTTTAAAGTAAAAGTTCTACAAAAATAAGTACTTTACTAATAATTAGATCGGAGATACTACGCATAGCTATTTAATCCAATGTTAGTAATATACTCCAACAAAAATCTCAAATAAGGATAAACCTCAAAACACATAGTAAATAAAAGTAATATATAATGAAATGGCAAAAGAAATAAAAGAAGGACCCCATAGGCGCCCCCAAGTGTTTCGCTTGTTTTCTTGCTATCGAGTGCAATCTAAGAAGGATGGTACGAAATGTGAGGACTCCATGCGGTGGTAGTAGCGTTGAGCCTCGCATTGAGACTCTTCGTTGCTCCGGTGTGCATGACATGCAAAGAAAAAAAAAAGTAAAGAATTAGCGGAACAACTTGGAGCATGAAGTAGAAATTCACATATCAAATTACTAGGAAAAATAGCCAAGTAGCTTCAGTTCATTTACACATAGTTGCAGTCAACATACGTCAATACATTCTAAACTAACTTTCAATTTTAAGGCTTCAGAGCAGCTAAAATACATACTACTATTGTCACGACCCAATTTCGGAGTTGTGATGGCGCCTGTCGTAAAACCAGGCCAGCCACCTATCTATAACTAATCTAAGTTCAATTATCAGAGAGAATACCCTTCTTATTCGAGGTCAATAATAATAGTAAATCAGAAATTGGAAATAATATATGGAAAACAAAACTCAAATCCTACAATCCCGGATCCGGTGTCACGCAGTCATGAGCTACAAATTCATAAACAAGACCCAAAAGAAATGACCAACATAGTCTGAAAGTAAATACGACAGGTAGAAAATCAAGAGATGACGAGATCACGGTCGCCAGCTGCTACCTCATCAACTCCGATGCAACTGCTGTGACTCACTGACCAGAGCTGGATCTCAATGTACCTGGATCTGCACACAAGGTGCAGGGTATAACGTGAGTACACCAACTCAATAAGTAACGAAAACAACCTATGGGCTGAGAGGTAGTGACGGACCAAACCTCCGTAATCATGCACAAGAGTAAATAAATTGAACATGGCAATAAAATATTAGAAATAAGCATGATGCACCAACTATAACTGTAACCTCGCATAAGTTCATATAGAATAAAAAAATAATGTCACGAACATGGTATGTAAACTCTCATCAGATAGTCCCCTCAGTACTGGAATTGGCCATGAAGCCCAGGGAAAGTCCATCCCGGAATATACATAACACAGTGACGTAGTCACTCAGTACCGGAGAAGAAGAAGGCCAGTCCATCCCCACAGAGAAGATCCATCTCCGGAACATAACACTTGGACAAGATCCGTATCCAGGGAAGATCCATCCCTCAATATACCACATAGCTTCGGACAATATCCATGCCCAGGAAAGATCCATTCCTCCATATCTGTGCGCTCACTGGGGGTGTAAAGACTCCGGAGGGGCTCCTATAAGCCCAAGCGCTATATCAAGCGAACGAAGGCATGATTCAAGAATCGCTGGGGTGTGTAGTCCGACCTCATAACTGTCTCACAATCCGGCCCTAGGCCTTGTTCAGTCAATACTTTCCAGTCTCACTCACAATGCTCTCAATGCATGAAAATCAGCCCAAACAAGAATACGATAGAAATAACTAACAGTTATCGAGACTGAGCATGAAAACATGTACCATGACAGGACTGAACATATGCAAGTAATAATCACAGCTAGAGACAGCAATAACCGACCATTTCGGTCTCAACATATTGGTGTGAAACCTTGGCCATTATGCTTATCATGATTCCTACTTGGTTCAAGGGATTTATAGCCCTTGCAGTACGAGTATCAGTGTGAAACAACCATTAGACAGTTCCATGGGATGAGCCAGGCAACAAATATTCGGTGTATGCCCAAATGCCCGTCACTTGGCTAGTGCATCACCTTAATCAACAACAATTACCAGATAACTCGGGTTTTCGAACCCTCAGTTCCAAGGCTGAAGACGTTACTTACCTCAAAACCGGCTAAAAGACTACTTCGCAGTGCCCTTGCCTCAAATTTCGGCCTCTGAGCGCTCAAAATCTATCAACAATCAAATTTACATCATACAATGTGCTAAGGAATGAATCCCAATCAAAATTTACCAAAAATACTCAAAATCTCGAAATTGGTCAAAACTCGGCCCCTGGGCCCACGTCTCAAAAATCAGAAAAATTCAAAAAGCTGGAATCCTTATCTTCACCCGAGTCTACCCATATCAATTTTATCAAAATCTGACCACGAATACCCTTTCAATTCGTCAAAAGAATTTCCGAATTTTTCTTCCCCTTCTTCCCCAATTTCCACTTCGATTCTCCAATTTCCATGGTAATAATCAATACTAATTCATGAAATTAGACCAAGAATGATTGAAGAACACTTACCTCAAGTCTCCCACTGAAACTCTCTCCAAAATATCCCTTCTCCCGAGTTCTCTAATGGAGTTTTTTGAAAAATGGCTAAAACCCTCGTTTTTGGACTTTAAGATTATGTCGAGTGCTTTATTCTATGCGATCGCGGACATCCTATCGCTATCGCGGCGAGTAGATAAACAACCCCCAATTTTAACCTTATACGATCGCAACATTCACCACGAGATCATGGTTCAACCTGGTCCAAACTTACGCGATCGCAAACATTTACCACGCGATCGCGATGCACAAAAGCTGACTCCCTCACGCGCCCAAATAGACCTACACGATCGCACTGCATTGCCGACTTGACCTCTGCGATCACAACCTCCCTTCTACGATCGCATCGAACAATTATCCAACCCCCCATCGCTAAGCCTACGCGATCGCATGATACTCCTCGTGATCGCGGAAGAGAAAACCAGCAACAGGAAACACCAGAAATCTGCCAAGTTCTCAAGCCACGAGTTGGTCCGTATACCACCCGAAACACACCCGAGGCCCTCGGGACCTCAACCAAATATACCAACACGTCCTAAATGACCATACAAACTTAGCCGAGCCTTCAAAGCACCAATAACAACATCAAAACTCCAAAAATTCATCGAATTCAAGCATATGAACATTGCAATTCCTAAATTCCTCCAACGATGCCAAAAATACCCAAAACAACTCCGATTAACTTGAAATTTTGCAGACATATCCAAAATGACATTACAAACCTGCTCCAACTGTCATAATTCCATTACGATCCGATAGCCTATTTTTCACTGCCGACCGAAAATCGCCAAAAACTAACTTTCGCCCATTCAAGCCTAATTCTACATCGGACATCACAAAAACATTCCGAACACACTCCTAAGTCACAAATCACCTAACGAAGATATCTGAGCCTTAAAATCCGCATTCCGAGGTCATTTACCTATTAGTCAACTTCGGGTTGACTTTTCCAACTGTGAGGCTATTTTTTAGAGACTAAGTGCCTAAATTCTTTCTATAATCACTCTAAACCCGAGCTAATAATTTTTATCATATCATGAACAGTCTAACCAAGCTACGACAAGGCTAAAACAGTGAAAATAATGCACGTTCTACGCAACGACCGACCGGGTCGTTACATTCTCCCCCTGTTACACAAACGTTCGTCCTCGAACAGGTCTAGAAACATACCTGGAGTCTCAAACAAGTGAGGATATCTACTCCGCATCTCCTGCTCGGTCTCCCAAGTAGACTCTTCCACTGGCTGACCTCTCCACTGCACCTTCACTGAAGCTATTTCTTTTGACCTCAACTTTCTGACCTCGCGAGCCAAAATAGCAACTGGTTCAACCTCATATGACATATCATCCTCGAGCTGAACTGTACCGAAGTCTAAGACATGAGACGGGTCACCAACATACTTTCGGAGCATCGACACGTGGAACACCGGATGAACACTAGACAAGTTGGGTGGCAAAGCAAGTCTATAAGCCACCTCTCCAACCTTCTGAAGCACCTCAAATGGACCAATGAACCGGGGACTAAGATTTCCCCTCATCCCGAACCCCATAACACCCATCATGGGTGACACCTTCAGCAGTACCTTGTCACCCTTCATGAAAGACACGTCCTGAACCTTCCGGTCCGCATAGCTCTTCTGCCTGGACTGAGCTGCGCGATGCTGCTCCTGAATCATCTTCACCCTCTCCAACGCGCCATGAACCAAATCTGGGCCAAACAACCTAGCCTCACGGGGCTCAAACCAACCAACCGGAGATCTACACCTCTTACCATCTAAAGCCTCATACGGCGCCATCTGAATACTTGATTGGTGACTGTTATCATATGCAAACTCCGCTAATGGCAGAAACTGATCCCACGAACCATCGAAATCAATCACACAAGCACGCAACATGTCCTCTAGGATCTGAATAGTCCGCTCTGACTTCCCGTTGGTCTGGGGATGAAATGATGTGCTCATCTCTACCTGAGTACCCATACCTCTCTGCAAAGCCTGCCAAAACCGGGATGTGAACTGAGTACCTCTGGCGGAGATAATAGAAACTGGGACCCCATGCAATCAGACAATCTCCCTGATGTAAATACCAGCTAACTTCTCCGAAGTATAAGTAGTACTGACAGGAATGAAGTGCGCGGACTTGGTCAGTCGATCCACAACGCCCCAAATAGCATCAAATCCCTTCGATGTCCGTGGAAGTCCAACTACAAAGTCCATGGTGATCCGCTCCCACTTCCACTCCGGAATGACTAACTCCTGAAGGAATCCACCTGGCCTCAGGTGCTCATACTTGACCTGCTGGCAGTTGAGGCACCGTGCTACATACTCTACAATGTCTCTCTTCATTCGCCTCCACCAATACCGCTGTCTCAAGTCCTGGTACATCTTCGCGGCACCCGAGTGGATGGAATACCATGAGCTATGGGCCTCTGCCAATATCGACTCTCAAAGACCATCTACGTCGGGCACACAAATATGGCCCTGCATCCTCATAACCCCGTCATCATCAATAGTCACATCCCTGACATCACCTCGACGAACCTTGTCCCGAAGAACCAACAAATGACGGTCATCATACTGGCGTGCTCTAATTTGATCATATAAAGAAGACCGGGATGCCATGCTAGCTAACACCCGCGGAGGCTCGGACAAATCCAATCTCACAAGCTGCCCTGCTAAGGCCTGAACATCACGTGCTAAGGGCCGCTCCGCTGCCGAAAGATTGGCTAGACTTCCCAAACTCCCTGCTCGGCGACTCAGGGCATCGGCCACTAAATTGGCCTTCCCGGGATTATATAGAATGGTGAGGTCATAATCCTTAAGTAGCTCCAACCATCTTCTCTGACGTAGATTAAAATCCTTCTGCTTCAGCAGATACTGCAAGCTACGATGGTCAGTAAAAATCTCACACTGTACCACGTATAAATAATGACGCCAAATCTTCAAAACATGAACAATGGCAGCTAGCTCAAGATCGTGCACTAGATAATTCTGCTCGTGCACCTTCAACTGTCTGGACGCGTAGGCAATCACCCTACCGTCCTGTATCAAAACCGCTCCCAAGCCAACTCTGGAAGCATCACAATAGACTGTGTAAGAACCCGAACCAGTAGGCAATACCAATACTTGAGCTGTAGTCAATGCTGACTTGAGCTTCTGAAAGCTCTCCTCACACTCGTCGGACCATCTGAATGGAGCACCCTTCTGGGTCAATCCGTTCATAGGTTAAGCAATAGAAGAAAATCCCTCCACAAAGCGACGGTAATAGCCCGCCAACCCAAGGAAACTCCTAATCTCTGTAGCTGAGGACGGTCTGGGCCAACTCTATACCGCCTCTATCTTCTTTGGGTCCACCTGAATACCCTCACTAGACACCACGTGACCCAAGAAATCTACCGAACTAAGCCAGAACTCACACTTGGAGAACTTTGCATAAAGTTTCTCATCTCTCAACCTCTGCAACACAACCCGCAAATGCTGAGCGTGATCCTCCTGGCTACGAGAATACACCAGGATGTCGTTAATGAACACAATAACGAATGAATCAAGGTAAGGCTGGAACACGCTGTTCATCAAGTGCATTAACGCGGCTGGGGCATTGGTCAGCCCAAAAGACATAACCAAAAACTCACAGTGATCGTATCTGGTCCTGAAAGCAGTCTGCAGAATATCAGAATCCCGAATATTCAACTGGTGATACCCCGATCTCAAGTCAATCTTAGAGAACACCTTAGCTCCCTGAAGCTGATCAAATAAATCATCAATGCGAGGCAAAGGATACCGGTTCTTCATCGTAACCTTATTCAGCTGCCTATAGTCAATGCACATGCGCATAGAACCATCCCTTTTCTTTACGAACAACAGCGGTGCACCCCAAGGTGAAACACTAGGCCGAATGAACCCCTTATCAAGGAGTTCCTGAAGCTGTTCCTTCAATTCCTTCAACTCTGCTGGGGCCATGCGGTAAGGTGGAATAGAGATAGGATGGGTATCTGGTAACAAGTCAATACCAAAGTCAATGTCCCTGTCAGGTGGCATGCCTGACAGGTCTGCAGGGAAAATGTCCGGAAACTCACGGACCACAGGAACAAAATCAATAAAAGGAGTCTCACTACTAACATCCCTCACAAAGGCCAGATAAGACTCCCATCATTTCCCAATCATACGTTAGGCCTTCAGATAAGAAATCACCCTACTAGGCAAATACTCCACCGAACCCCTCCACTCAATCCTCGGAAATCCAGGCATAGCTAAGGTCACGGTCTTGGCGTGACAGTCAAGAACAACATGGCACGGAGATAGCCAATCCATGCCCAATATCACATCAAAGTCAACCATACTAAGCAATAATAAGTCCACCCGGGTCTCCAAACCCCCAATAGATAACACAAGACCGGTACACCCAGTCTACCACAACTGTATCCCCCCACTGGAGCCGACACATGAACAACTGAAATTAAGGACTCACGGGGCATATCCAAGAAATGTGCAAAGTATGATGAAACCTATGAATATGTGGAACCAGGATCAAATAATAGCGAAGCATCTCGGTGACAGACGGAAATAATACCTGTAATCACTGCATCTGAAGCTATGGAATCTGGTCTAGCCAGAAGTGCATAGAAACGGGCATGTCCCCCACCTGATCGACCTCCCCCTCTAGGGCAGCCTCTGACTGCCTGTTCTCCACCCCTGGCTGCCTGAGTGGGTGGTGTAGAAACTGGTGCTGAAGCTGGAGGCTCGCTCCTCTGCTGATAAGAACTACCACAAAGGCGGGGACAAAACCTCTTGATATGAACTGAATCCCCACACTCAAAACAACCACTCTTAGAAAATGACGGCGGGGACTGAAGGGAACCCCTGGAACCAGAGTAGCTGCTAGAAGAACCATGTGCTGAAGAACCCTGAACTGACTGTGGCCTAGATGAGCTCTGGGCTGGAAGTGAACTGAATGATGAACAACCCGAATGAGAGCTACGGGGACCGTGTCCTGATGAAGTACCGATGTAAACTGGATGAGCTGGTTGAGGAGGTCTGAATGGACGACCTCTGCTATACTGAGACTGACCTCCCGAGTGACCACCACCATAACTACCAGATCCTCGCTGCCTCTTGGCCTCCCTCTCAACACGCTCCTGGCGGCGTACTAACTCAATCTCCATGGCTATGTCGGCTACCTCCTCAAAAGAAGCCCCAGATACCCTCTCTCTGATCACAAAAATCCGTAACTGATAAGTAAGACCATCAACAAATCTCCTGATCCTCTCTCTGTCTATGGGAACTAGCTAGATGGCATGACGAGCTAACTCAGAGAACTTCATCTCATACTGTGTTACCGTCATGTCTCCCTGACGCAACTGCTCGAACTCTCTGCGCAGCTCCTCTCTACGAGACTGTGGTATATACTTCTCCAAGAAGAGAATGGAGAACTGGTGCCATGTAAGGGGCGCTGCATCAGCGGGTCTACGCCTCTCATAGGCCTCCCACCAAGCAAGTGCAACTCCTGAGAACTGGAAAGTAGTAAATGGAACTCCGCTGGCCTCTAGTATCCCCACTGTGCGTAGTATCCTCTAACACTTGTCCAAGAAGGCCTGGGCGTCCTCGCCCTCAATACCACTAAAGGTAGGAGGCTGGAGCCTGCTGAATCTCTCCAACCTACGCTGCTCATCATCAGCTAAGGCTGGAACCACATAATCCTGTACCGGAGCAATCGGTTGTGCTGGGACTTCCCCAGGTATCTGAAGTCCCTGGATGACCTGCTCAGGTGTCTGGGCAGCTTGAGTCTGAATGCCTCCCCCGGCCTGAGAAGTCGTAGCAGTAGTGGACATCGCAACGACCTGTGCCAAACTGGTGCACACCGTCAAAATCAGAGCTAGGGTCTCCTGAAGACCCGAAATCACTATAGGCACTGCTGGTGCCTGAGCCTGCCCCGCTGGAATCTCAGCTGCGGGGACCTGATCCTGAGCAACGGGAGGGTCCTCAGATGGCACCCCTCCCTCTGCCACGGCCCGGCCATGGCCTCGACCTCTAGCTGGTCCTGCTGGTGTCTGATCACGACTACCGGTAGCACGAGTCCTCACCATCTGTGAGAGAATGAAAACAACAGAAAGTTTAGTTCCCAAGTTCAACAGGTTCGCACGACAGAATTCAAGGATGTGGAATTTTCCTAAGGGTTCTGTAGCCTCTCGAAGATAAGTACAGACGTCTCCGTACCGATCTGCAAGATTCTACTAAACCTGCTCATGACTGGTGAGACCTATTCAACCTAGGGCTCTGATACCTACTTGTCACGACCCAATTTCGGAGTCGTGATGGCGCCTGTCGTAGAACCAGGCCACCCACCTATCTATAACTAATCTAAGTTCAATTATCATAGAGAATACCCTTCTTAATAAATTCGACGTCAATAATAATAGTAAATCAGAAATTGGAAACAATTTGTGGAAAACAAAACTCAAATCCTACAATCCCGTATTCGGTGTCACGCAGTCATGAGCTACTAATTCACAAAACAAGACCCAAAAGAAATGACCAACATAGTCTGAAAGTAAATACGACAGGTAGAAAAGAAAGAGATGACGAGATCGGTCGCCAGCTGCTACCTCGTCAACTCCGATGCAACTGTTGTGACTCACTGACCAAAGCTGGATCTCAATGTACCTGGATCTGCACACAAGGTGCAGGTTATAACGTGAGTACACCAACTCAATAAGTAACGAAAACAACTTATGGGCTGAGAGGTAGTGATAGACCAAACCTCCGTAATCATGCACAACAGTAAATAACTTGAACATGGCAATAAAATATTAGAAATAAGCATGATGCACCAACTGTAACCTCGCATAAGTTCATATAGAATAAAAAAATGTCACGAACATGGTATGTAAACTCTCATCAGATAGTCCCCTCGGTACAGGAATTGGCCATCAAGCCCAGGGAAAGTCCATCCGGGAATATACATAACACAGTGACGTAGTCACTCAGTACCGGAGAAGAAGAAGGCCAGTCCATCCCCACAGAGAAGATCTATCTCCGGAACATAACACTCGGACAAGATCCGTATCCAGGGAAGATGCATCCCTCAGTATATCACATAGCTTCGGACAATATCCATGCCCAGGAAAGATCCATTCCTCCATATATGTGCGCTCACTGGGGGTGTAAAGACTCCGGAGGGGCTCCTATAAGCCCAAGTGCTATATCAAGCGAACGAAGGCATGATTCAAGAATCGCTGCGGTGTGTAGTCCGATCTCATAACTGTCTCACAATCCGGCCCTAGGTCTTGTTCAATCAATACTTTCCAGTCTCACTCACAATGCTCTCAATGCATGAAAATCAGCCCAAACAAGAATAAGATAGAAATAACTAACAATTATCGAGACTGAGCATGAAAATATGTACCATGACAGGACTGAACATATGCAAGTAATAATCACAGCTAGAGACAGCAATAACCGACCATTTCGGTCTCAACATATTGGTGTGAAACCTTGGCCATTATGCTTATCATGATTCCTACTTGGTTCAAGGGATTTATAGCCCTTGCAGTACGAGTATCAGTGTGAAACAACCATTAGACAGTTCCATGGGGTGAGCCAGGCAACAAATATTTGGTGTACGCCCATATGCCCGTCATTTGGCTAGTGCGTCACCTTAATCAACAACAATTACCAGATAACTCGGGGTTTCGAACCCTCAGTTCCAAGGCTGAAGACGTTACTTACCTCAAAACCGGCTAAAAGACTACTCCGCAGTGCCCTTGCCTCAAATTTCGGCCTCCGAGCGCTCAAAATCTATCAACAATCAAATTTACATCATTACAATGTGCTAAGAAATGAATCCCAATCAAAATTTACCAAAAATACTCGAAATTGGTCAAAATTCGGCCCCCGGGCCCACGTCTCGAAAATTAGAAAAATTCAAAAAATTGGAATCCTTATCTTCACCCGAGTCTACCCATATCAATTTTATCAAAATCCGACTGATGCAACTGCTGTGACTCACTAACCAGAGCTAGATCTCAATGTACCTGGATCTGCACACAAGGTGCAGGGTATAACGTGAGTACACCAACTCAATAAGTAACGAAAACAACTTATGGGCTGAGAGGTAGTGATAGACCAAACCTCTGTAATCATGCACAACAATAAATAACTTGAACATGGAAATAAAATATTAGAAATAAGCATGATGCACCAACAATAACTGTAACCTCGCATAAGTTCATATAGAATAAAAAAAATGTCACGAACATGGTATGTAAACTCTCATCAGATAGTCCCCTCGGTACAGGAATTGGCCATCAAGCCCAGGGAAAGTCCATCCGGGAATATACATAACACAGTGACGTAGTCACTCAGTACCGGAGAAGAATAAGGCCAGTCCAGCCCCACAAAGAATATCCATCTCCGGAACATAACACTCGGACAAGATCCGTATCCAGGGAAGATCCATCCCTCAATAAACCACATAGCTTCAGACAAGATCCATGCCCATGGAAGATCCATCCCTCCATATATGTGCGCTCACTGGGGGTGTAAAGACTCCGGAGGGGATCCTATAAGCCCAAGAGCTATATCAAGCAAACGAAGGTATGATTCAAGAATCGCTGCGGTGTGTAGTCCGATCTCATAACTGTCTCACAATCCGTCCCTAGGCATTGTTCAGTCAATACTTTCCAGTCTCACTCACAATGCTCTCAATGAATGAAAATCAGCCCAAACAAGAATAAGATAGAAAGAACTAACAATTATCGAGACTGAGCATGAAAACATGTACCATGACAGGACTGAACATATGCAAGTAATAATCAAAGCTAGAGACAGTAATAACCGACCATTAAAGTCTTAACATATTGGTGTGAAACCTTGGCCATTATGCTTATCATGATTCCTACTAGGTTCAAAGGATTTATAACCCTTGCACTACGAGTATCAGTGTGAAACAACCAGTAGACAGTGCCATGGGGTGAGCCAGGCCACAAATATTCGGTGTACGCCCATATGCCCGTCACTTGGCTAGTGCGTCACCTTAATCAACAACAATTACCAGATAACTCGTGTTTTCGAACCCTCAGTTCCAATGTTGAAGACGTTACTTACCTTAAAACCGACTAAAAGACTAATCTGCAGTGCACTTGCCTCGAATTTCGGCCTCCGAGCGCTCCAAATCTATCAACAATCAAATGTACATCATTACAATGTGCTAAGGAATGAATCTCAATCAAAATTTACCAAAAATACTCAAAATCTCGAAATTGGTCAAAACCTGGCCTCCAGGCCCACGTCTCGAAAATAAAAAAAATTCACAAAACTGGAATCCTTATCTTCACCCGAGTCTACCCATATCAATTTTATCAAAATCCGACCACGAATACCCCTTCAATTCGTCAAACGAATTTCCAAACTTTTCTTCCCTTTCTTCCCCAATTTCCACTTTGATTCTCCAATTTCCATGGTAATAATCAATACTAATTCATGAAATTAGACCAAGAATGATTGAATAACACTCACCTCAAGTCTCCCACTGAAAATCTCTCCAAAATCTCCCTTCTCCCGAGCTCTCTAATGGAGTATTTTGAAAAATGGCTAAAACCCTCGTTTTTGGACTTAAAGATTCTGTCCAGTGCTTTCTTCTATGCGATCGCGGACATCCTGTCGCGATCGCGGAGAGTAATTCAACAGCCCCCAATTTTAACCTTTCACGATCGCAAAATTCACCACGCGATCATGGTTCAACCTGGTCCAAAGTTACGCGATCGCAAACATTCACCACGCGATCGCAATGCACAAAAGCTGACTCCCTCACGCGCCCAAATAGACCTACGCGATCGCGGACCATACCACGCGATCACACTGCATTGCCGCCTTGACCTCTGCGATCACAACCTCCCTTCTGCGATCGCATTGAACAATTATCCAATCCCCCATCACTAAGCCTACGCGATCGCAGGATACTCCTCGCAATCGCGGAAGAGAAAACCAGCAACAGGAAACACCTGAAATCTGTCAAGTTCTCAAGCCACGAGTTGGTCCGTTAACCACCCGAAACACACCTGAGGCCCTCGAGACCTCAACAAAATATACCAACACGTCCTAAATGATCATCCAAACTTAGTCGAGCCTTCAAAGAACCAATAACAACATCAAAACTCCAAAAATTCATCGAATTCAAGCCTATGAACATTGAAATTCCTAAATTCCACCAACGATGCCTAAACTACCCAAAGCAACTCCGATTAACCTGAAATTTTTCAGACATATCCGAAATGACATTACGAACCTGCTCCAACTGTCGGAATTTCATTCCGACCCCGATAGCTTATTTTCCACTGCCGACCGGAAATCGCCAAAAACTAACTTTCGTCAATTCAAGCCTATTTCTACACTGGACATCACAAAATCATTCTGAACACACTCCTAAGTCCCAAATCACCTAACGAAGCTATCCGAGGCATAAAATCTGCACTCCAAGGTCATTTACCTATAAGTCAACTTTGGGTTGACTTTTCCAACTCTAAGGCTATTTTTTAGAGACTAAGTGCCTAAATTCCTTCTATAATCACTCTGAACCCGAGCTAATCAATTCTATCATATCATGAACAGTCTAACCAAGCTACGACAAGGCAGAAATAGTGAAATTAATGCACGTTCTACGCAACGACCGATCGGATCGTTACAACTATTAACAATTATTTCACCTTACAATAGATTCTTTGTCAGACTCACAAAGATATGATCCCTTTTGAAAAACCATTTTATTAAATTCCTTAGTGCAAAAGTAAATACATACTTAACAGAACTTCATATGTCTTTTATTAACACCTAACTGACTACATGGACAG
>ML245975.1:0-30878 GCA_005239495.1 Nicotiana undulata | reverse complement strand
ACCTGCGGTCCATGAGCCGCAGGCGCGAGGCTCGCACCAGCGGCCACCCCTTCGCAGGTGCGGACCCAGCCGCAGGGGTGACCACTCTTCTCGTAGGCGCGGCTCCGCAGGCGCGGACAAAAGCCCGCAGGCGCGACCTCCCCTAGGGCCCTGGCCAACCGCAGGTGTGGCCAATTTCCCGCAAGTGCGAGTCCACACCTACGATCCAAAGTCCGCAGGTGCGAGAATTCCCCCCACTGCCCAGGCCTTTTTCCGCATGAGCGACCNCGCAGGTGCGGCCAATTTCCCGCAGGTGCGAGTCCGCACCTACGATCCAAAGTCCGCAGGTGCGAGAATTCCCCCCACTGCCCAGGCCTTTTTCCGCATGAGCGACCTTTTTCCCGCAGGTGCGAGTCCGCACTTGCGATCGAGAGGTCGCAGGTGCGGAAACTGCTGGGCAGACCTATAAATAGCCCACTTCGTGAATTTCTTCCCAAAACACATTTTTTCCTCCATTGTTAACGACCCCAAGAGCTCCAGAACGACTGTTTCAGCCCAATTACCTCAGGTAAGTAATCCTTAACCCTCCGCATGTCAATTTCTTCCGTTCTTTGAGAATTTCCTCTTCCTAATTCATTGAAATTCATAAGAAATTGTTGGGGGAAGAAAGAGGGGTTTGATGAAAATGTGAATTCTGATTTTTGGGCCATTGAGGGATGATTAATTGAGTTAATCTTGATCCTTAGGCGACGTATAGCGCGTTTCTTCAAGAATTATAATTTTCCGGACGCCGAGGCTCGGAGTTGAATTTCCAAAGTACGTCAAGAATACGTTTTTAAGGAAATATTTGATAAATCCTCCTCGAATCTTCCTAAATTGATATAATTATGTGTTTTTGGCTAGTTGCGAGCCATCGAGGGTGATTCGGAGGATTCGTGCGTCTTGTTGATTGGTCCGTTGGCCGGAGGAGCACTTGTCCAGGTGAGTCTCCTTTCCAAACTTTGTAAGGGGGAAATGTCCCCTAGGCTCTTTGTTGCTAATTGTGCTTGTTGAGGGGGCTACGTACGCACCACGTGACGAGAGTCCGTACGTGGCATCTATACTGTATGTTGGGTAGCCGTAGGACCCACGAGCATGTTCTAACCTTTTGTTTGATATTATCTGATGTTTTGTACGAGTTATTACTGATATATGATGAAATTGAGCTATGATAGCTGCGAATTAAATGTACATAATATTCAGATAAGAATTATGAACTTCATCAATTGAGTAATTGTGTTACTCCTGATATAATTGATAAAGAGCAAGGAATAAATGAGATAAGTCTTAATAATGAGCTGTTGAGATAAATGAAGGTGGTTAAAATTTCCTCTTGTACTTGAATTGTTCCATCATGGTAAATTTCCTCTGGTTCGTCTGTTCGTCCGTCAGCTGATAGGTACTGATCGCGGCGTCGCTCCACATGGTGAGCTGTCTTCTTGGCGTTTTCCTGACAACACCTCTGGAGCCTTCTAGTTTCATTTTGCTCAGTCTTTTATTCCAGACTGCGACTTGTATACTTTTGCATATGTATTTCTGTCGTTGTATCTATGTAGCCGCCCGTTGACACTGTGACACTAGTCCTGGCACACACTGGTTGTAGTTAAGTTGGTAATTTGGGGCTGTATATATTGGGCCTAGTTGTGGCTCAGCTTGTTTCTACGGCCTTACCCCATACCGTTGATTATATTCCGCACTTTTATTGTTATAGTTGTACGTTGGCTTGCCTAACCTCGCAATTAGGTGCCATCACGACCTGAACCGGTTTTGGGTCGTGACAACAGAATTATCAAGAATTCAGGGATTTAACAGAGATTATATTTGAGGACAAACCTTAAGCAATGTAATTCTTGAACGTAACTCCCTAATATTCTCATGCCAATTCAAGGATACTAAATTCTCAAAATACATTTAGGGGTACATGTAAGGCACATAAAAGCATGCTCGTGAGTCCTAAACTACCCAACATAGCATAATAGTAGCTACGCACGGACTCTCGTCACCTCGTACGTGCGTAGCCCCCTCCCTCCCCACAAATAAGGACATTTCAATCATTTATAAGTACCTAAGGGGACAATTCCCTCTTATAAGGTTAGAAAGGAGACTCACCTCGTGTCGGGCCTACTCTTCTGGTCAAGAATGCGCTCGAAACTTCGAACTCGTCACCCAAGGACTCGAAACTAGCCAAATGTTATATAAATACGCCAATTTATACTCAAAAGTATGGAATTCTCCTATTTACTTAGTCATTTCATCTTACTTTCAAGAATCCCAAAATACACCCCCAGGCCCACATGTTCGGATTCCGAAAATTTTCGAAGAAAACACTCACCCATAACCTAAGGATCATTAATATATGATTTTTGTATGATTTCATAGCTAATTAGTGGGGAAATTCTCTAGAATTCATCAAGCCCTATGTTTTTACTCTAACCCTTGATTTACACTAATTAGGGTGTTAATCTACCTAGGAATTGATGTATTAAACCAACATTAGGGTAGAATTACTTACCTCTTAGTAGCTAGGTCGTTTGGCTCTCTCCCAAGCTCTCAAGGTCGACAATGGTTGAAGAAATGGGGTAAAAATGATTCTTTCCCGTATTTTAAAGATCACACTGCCTACAGGGGTTCCGCACCTGGGGCTCATGGACCGCACCTGTAGTCTCGCGCCTGCGAGAAGGGTATCGCACCTGCGAAATTGGACAAGGGAGCCTGGGCCCGCACCTGCGGAACTTGATCAGCATCTGCGAGAAAAGGGCAGCCCACCTGAAACCGCACCTGCGAGGCTTGGACCGTGTGAGCGGTCTTGCACCTGCGACTGGGCAACCGCACCTGCGGTCACACCATATCTGGTGCACCAGCAGTTATAGCTGCTGGTTTTTGGCCTCGTTTGGTGCTCGAGCGGCACCTGGGCCCACCCGAGCCCCCGTCCAAATATACCAACAAGTCCCAAATCATAATACGGACTCGCTCGAGCCTTCAGAACACCCAAGCAACGCTAAAACTCAAAATCACTCCTCAAAACCCCAAGAATCAAACTTAAGAACCTTAAGTTCTTGAATTCGCTAACAATGTGCCGAACCGACCTATACTACTCGGAATGACCCCAAACTTTGCGAGCAAGTCATAAATGACATAAAAGAACTATTCCCGATCTCGAAATTCTGTTCGGACCTCGATAACACAAAAACACGTCCCAAACCACAATATGAACTTAAGGAAACTCTTATTTCGCTATTAGGCGCCGAGATGCTCCCGGGTCATCCAAAACCCGTTCCAAACATATGCCCAAGTCCGAAATCATCATACGAAGCTACCGGAACCGTCGAAACTCGATTCCGAGGTCGTTTGCCAAATATGTTGACCGAAGTCAAACTTGGCCTTAAAGGCCATCCTTAAGGAACCAAGTGTTCTTATACCATTCCAAACTCTTCCAAATTCCGAACCTCAAGTCCCCACAAGTCATAAATTATTAAAAGCAACTACATAAAATCTCATTTAAGGGAACAGGGTCCTAAAACACAAAACGACTGATTGAGTCGTTACAATTTGAACCTCTACTAGACTTTATGTGAAACATAAAATACAATATAATGTATAAAATATTTTTTGAAACTTGTGAAACACATTTGTATTAATAATCAAATTCATCTAATAACCTAGTTGAAACTTTATCAGTCATTTTTTTATATTCTTTTTTACTAGACAATAATCAATATTATTTTTGTCAGTAGCAATATAGCAAATACAACTTGGCAATTCTAGGTCATCTTATGAGCCACTTGCCGAGATAACATATCTAACAAGTTCTTAGATATAATAGTGCCTTTGAATAATTATTAGTGTTGCACCATGTTAGGTGATGCGCTTCTGCCAATGAGAGTTTAAACACTTTTTTTCTTTTGTGTTCATGCAAATAAATATTCACTATAAGTTCTTTAGTGTTCACCTTGACTTGACCAGATCGTGTACGATGAACACATGTGCGCGATACCAGATGCACATAAATTCTTACGCTTAGCTTAACCCCATCTCGTTGATTTCTTAGGAGGATGAGGCAAAAGTCTAAGTCAAAGGGAAAGACGCTTACTACTAAAACGGTACAGTTAAATTTATATGTGATTTATAGACATAAATTAATGTAATCAAAAAATAATAGATGAATTAAATAGAAATATAATACTTAGCCTTAAAATTAGAATATACGACAGATATTTTGGTTTTGGACACAGAGCTACCGGGAGCGAACATTACAAATAAGCAAAAAAGTAAAATGTCATTGAGTTAAAATATAGTGTATTCTTGTTAGAAAATTCATGTCCTCTACAATGATAGCATAACCGACTATTTATAGTTGTACTTAAGGAACAAGGTCCTAGGACTAAGCTCATATTAAATGATAACTAGTAGCCGTACCCGCGCGATACGCGGTCATTATTAAAAGTATTAATTAAGTTAAATTGTTACTGGGCTTGTTTAAACATATTAGATCGTATTGCTTTAATAAGTTTCAATTATCATATTATTTGTCAATATAATATACCCAATGATAAGATCTATATTAAATTAAAGGACTTATATAGTCATTGAATAACTTTACGTTCTGTATTTTTGTTTATTATATTATCCATTGTTCAGTATTTTTACATTGTTAATAGAATTTTTATTAGCATATTATTTTATTTAATATTTTTGTTCGCTCGCTTGCTTTTAAACTAATAAATTAAACGGACATATATAGTCATCGAATAACTTTTTTGTTCAGTATTTTTCTATCCAATATTTAGTATAAGTACATTGTTAATAGAAATTATTAGCATATTACTTGTTTAATATTTTTGTATGCTACTTTTTTTTTTGTAATATAATAGAAGATTCATATTTTATTAATCTTGACAAATATTTTTATTTTAAATTCTATTATGTTGTTCCCAATAATATTGTCTGAATTTTAATGAATAAATATACTCTTTATTTCAAAAAAGAAAAACGAAAATGATTTTAAAAACTAAAATAAAGAAATTAACTAACCTAAATCAACCCTTACATTGTTAATAGTTATTATTACCATATTACCTGTTTAATATATTTGTTTGTTACTTTCTTTTTGTAATATAATAGAAGATATATACTTTATTACTTTTGAAATATTTTTTATTTTAAATTTTATTATATTTGTCACGACCCAAATCCTAATTTAGGCTGCGATGGTGCCCAACTCCGATGTCAGGCAAGCCAACCTTAATTTGCTAGTGATCTCTTTTAATTTATCAGACATTTTTCCAATACCTATAAAAAATTTGAACTTAAATCACGAAATAAACAAATGACTTAAACAACCGTAAAGAGGGAAATAACCATATGAGTTACAACCAATAATTACAACCCAAAAACATGATGTCTACTACGTGAGTGTGCCAGGAACTGGCGTCATAAGTCTACGGGCATCTAACAGAATGAGTATCAAAAAGAAATACAAGTCTGCCCTACTATCTGATGAAAATATAGACAGTAATAGCAAAACAAAAAAGGAACTCCAAGGTGCTGCCAAAGAAAGCGTCAAGAAAAGCAGCTCACCGAGAAGTCCACACCAACTGCAGGTCAGGGACGAATACCCAGATGCACCTGCCTCAGAACCTGTACAATTAAGTATAAAAGCATAGCATGAGTACATAAACAAATATGTACCCAGTGAGTATCCAGTCTAACCTCGAAGAAGTAGTGACGAGAGGTCGACGTGATACTTACTAGGGTCAATATAATATAATTAAATGAAGACTAGGCAGGAATAGCAGTCTTAATAATCACAAGGACAGGAAGCATCAGATATCAATTTATAATTACCTTTGCATGTCAATTTCATTAGCATATAATTTACTAAATTTTCCTTTTTCATATAAATCTACTGATACAAGTATCACAGAACTCCCAGTCAATTAAATAGCACATAGTATGCTGAAATCATATGGCCGATACTTCGTGAAAATAAATGTGCACTGCCGAAGGGTCGAACGACTTGAACCATAGATGCATCTATTACCCCGCTCGCGAATCGAACATGCGACGCGGGTGCCCGTATACATACACATAATTATCAAGAGTTCAGGAATTTAATAGAGATTATACTTGAAGACAAGAATTAAGCAATGTAAATTTTGAATGTAACTCCCTAACTATTCTCATAACAAATTCAAGGATATTAGGAAACTTAAATTACATTTAGGGTCACATATATACGACACATAAAAGCATGCTTGTAAATCCATAATAGTAGCTACGCACGGACTCTCGTCAGTTCGTGCGTGCGTAGCCCCCGCAAATAAGGACATGCAATTATTTATAATCACCTATGGGGACAATTCCCTCTTACAAGGTTAGAAAGGAGACTCACCCCGTGTCAAGCCTACTTTCCGAGTCAAGAATGCGCCCGAAACTGCAAACTCGTCTCCCAAGGACTCGAAACTAGTTAAATGTTGCATAAATAAATTAATTTATACTCAAAAGCATGAAGTTCCCCTATTTAACTAACTATTTTAACCTACTTTGAAATATCTCAAAATACACCCCCATGCCCACATGCTCGGATTCAATAAATTTTCGAACGAAACACTTACCCATAACCTAAGGATCATTAATATGGTTTTTGTATGATTTCATTACTAGTTAGTGGGTAATTCCCTAAATTTCATAAAGCCCTAGGTTTTTACTCTAGCCCTTGATTTATACAAAGTTGGGATGTTAATTTACCTAGGAATTCAAGTATTAAACTAACATTAGGGTAGAAATTACTTACCTTTCAGTAGCTAGGTCGATTATCTCTTTTGCATGCTCTAAAATCGCCCAAGGAAGAAGAGAAGTGCTCAAAATTAGACTATGTACCGTTTTTAAACGTCACTGCTCAGCTGCCCCTTCATCGCGAACGCGATAGGGTATCCGCGTTCGCGAAGGACAATGTCCCAGGCTCTTGAAGCCCTTCTGTGCGAACGCATAACGGGGCCCACGATCGCGAAGACTAGTCGGTCTAGACCTACGCGAACACGGTGGGATTCTTGAAGATGCGAAGAACACTGACATGGGCCAGCCGCCTGCACCTGTGCAAACGCGGGACCCAGGGTGCGAGCGCGATGGTCAGAGGCCCAACCCATCGCGAACGCGGGGTAGGCTTCGCGAACGCATAGAGCATTAACTGCCCCAGCCCAAATCCTTCTTCGCAAATGCGGCCGCACACACGCGAACACGAAGAAGGAAACCAGTCAGTGAAATTTCTGGTTTTTAGCATTTAGTTCTGAGGGGTCCGAAACTCACCCGAGCCCCCCGATTGTCACGACCTGAAATCCCACTGTCGGGACCGTGATGGCGTCTAACGTTGAACCCGCTACAAGCCAACGCTACCGGTTATTCTAACTTGTTTCCTTATTTTTAACAGCTGATAGGTGATATACACGATCGATAATAATAAAAATGCGGAACAAATGAAAGCTAACAACTTAATTAAATACTATTACAATTTCCACAATAAAATTCCCCGGATCCAGTGTCATAATTTTACGGACTGTCTATGAATACTACAAGTGTAGGTATGAACAAATAAAGTACTACTGTCTCATAAATATGTAAAGACAAAAAAGAAATAAGATAGAAGGTGACGCCTGTCGCGCCCCCCCTCTTTCCTCGCGGAGATCGGGTTCAGGACATTTGGGTCGAGGCAACTCTTTACTTTTGGGAGGAGGGTTTGCATTTTTTAGAGTCGCCACCTAACGATTTTAACGGTGCGTTAGGGAACCTAGAGGGTTCATTTACAACTACGTTGCTAACCAGAGATAGGGTAAGTGCATGAAATTATCCTAACGGGAAGGTGTTAAGCACCCTTCAGGATCCACGAGTGTGGTTCCTGGCAAAATGGTTTTGTGAATTTTGTACAGTTTAACAAATAACAAGTAAGGGCTCAAGTAATAGGGGATTTTAAATATTAAGCAAGCAAGTGTTTGGAAAACAGTTAAAAAAGAGTTATAATCTAACATTTAAAGGAAGGGATATCCTAGGTTTGAAATAATATTGATCACATCAACGCAATACCCGGTATGACACTCCTCAGAGAGGGGCTACACGTGGTATTAGTGCATCGGTCATCATATCCATATTCTACTCTTTCCCACCCCGTGAAGTTGTTTAAAGCGCGTGTTGGTCACGAACTCTATTGCGTGCTATTACCCGTCCGATCCTATCAGTCCCGGAGGAAGTTAGGACTACTATCCTAAAGGGAGGTACTAGGTAGACCCTCAGGTTTAAAGGTAAAATTCTAAAGCGACAAGTAAAGAACATATAGGACTGCAGCAAATGGGAAACATATAGGAGCATACAAAAGGCTCAAGTTTACCTCCACAGGTTATGCACATAATTAGCACGACTCAAACACATATAAGGGCAGTATTTATGGAGGTCTTAAGACATGGTGTCTAGGTGAGTTCATAAAATAAACAACCAATTTTGCTATCGCTTGAAATTCCTAATAAGTTTGCCTACTGACTGGAGGAGACTATTAACATTAAGCAGTACACATAAAGGAGGCAGGTTTTCAGTTTTTAAGATTTTATCGCCCGAGGCTTGCCTAGGTGCGGGGCAGTACACATTAATTACCAGAATCCTTAATGGAACTGTTGTGAATTTTACCTAAACATGTTGTTCTAGGTTATTCAAAACACAGAAGTCATTACCAGTTAATTTTTAGAGAAAAGTGAGTGGGGTTGTTTATACCCTTTATATATCAGTATTTAAGCTAAGTGTAGTTGAGTGATTAGGGCCCTATAACATGGTATCTAATGCACACACAGAATTCCTGAACATGGTTTCTAAATGCGAGATGATGCATATGCTGGACCTTAAAACATGATTTCTAGATGTACAATAATCACAATCCTAATTTCAGAGGATACTTATTTATTAGCGTTGTCTTATCTTAAAACAGGATTTCTAAGCGTCAATATTTTAATGTTTAAACATAGTTTCAGGAGATGCAAAATAACATGTTCATTAATGTTATTTAGCCTAAAAGCAGGATTTCTAGGCGTACATGGCAGTGAAAGTAGAAAACATCATTTGTTAGCAGGATTTTTCTAAGCAAGTGAGCATGCTGGACAGCAGGTATGAAACCTAAGAAGCAGGATCTCTAATGCATCAACATATGAACCTACACAGGATCTCTATTGCGCAGATAGGAAATAAAAGCCTAAGCATGGTTTCTACCCTTGTAATAGCTAAGCATGCATGGTTACCCCTCCCATTTCACTATCAAGCCCCCATGAGTTGTTTACAAATTATTACAGGCCAGGAACCATGAATTACATAACCAAATAGAAAGAAAATAAGAAGTTATTCTATAGAGAGCCTTCACTTAGGTCCAAATCCTCCAAGCCTTATGCCATATGGTGTTTCATAGCCTTTTCACATTATTGGCGTGTCAAAGTTCCCTAAGGACCTCAAGGGCTCCCGGGCAATGCTCACACCCATACTCGGTAACCAAGAATGGAACCTGTGCAGTGTGAAAGTACCAACCTCAGTGTGTCAGAGTTCGGAGGGAGCTCAAAGGTCCCAAAGCAGTGCTCACACTGAGGGGGGTAGAACTTAAAGGTCTAGGAATCAAGTGAAGTGCAGGAGATAGGTTTGAAAAGATTTTTAGCAGAAAACAACGTTAAAAGGGACTTGTTTGAAATAGTTTTTTAAAATAACAGGGAGTTGTCCAGTAAAACAGATTTGAGAAGAGTAAGGAAATTAGCAGCTCCAACATGGAGACAAACGGATTCAGTAACACTCATAGAACCGAGATAGGTTCAGCATCACAAATCTCCACACAGGGGCAATGGGGATTGGGATACATAGAGCACACAACATGATGAACACACAACAGGCAGAAGTCTTGCAATTGGTACGGGTAGTGGGACACAGACTTAGGAATATTAGTTAGACATGGTCACACAATCAGAAATGCTTAGAGTATAGGATCAATCATGGTTTGAAACCAACACATAACCGATTAGAGGGAGTACTGGGAGAGGAAAGGACATAATTACACATAGGTTTAAGGAAACAGTTCAGAGTATAGCACGTGTTAAGTAACATGCAATGCAATTATAGTATCCTAGGGATCACATGATGAGGCTATAAGAGAGGGGATACTAATAACTAAACAACATAGTACCCAATTAGTTGCAAGTAAGACAACATAACCATAAGTAAAAGAAGATCAGAAACAGGATGAGTCGTAGTAACAAGAGAAACATGTTGTGTTGGGGACTTCAAATATAAATTGAAAACATACCAGTTGAAGATAGCAAGCACAGAGTAAGGAATAAGTAAACAACACAACTAGTCTTGGCTTTCAGCCGACTAGTAACAACAGACAATCAATAGGGGCAATAGAATGTATGTGTGAGCAAGAGAAAGTAGAACAAGGTATGGTGAGCACAGGCCCAGGGGTAGGAGGATTAACCCAGGTCTCTTGAAGACCTTAGAGATGGAAAACACCGGTGTAAGGGAACCATAGGAGGCAGGAGGATGGTGAGGGCTTCATGGTCTCCGGCGAAGAGACGACCGGAGAAGACGAAGAGGTTCATCGGAGCCAAAGAGACAGGAAGTCTCTAGAAGAGACTTAGAGATATAGAGAGAGAGAGAGAGAGGGTAGAGAGATGAGAGACCATTGAGAATGAGAGGGGTCGGGGGGGGGGGGGGGGGGGAGGGTTAGTCTAGGTTAATTAAGGTAACAATGATCTGGGCCGTTGATTTAATTTGATCAACGACTCAGATTGTTCCGGGGTTGGTAAAAATAGCATAAAAATGTATAATTAGGCTATAATTGCAAAGTCATTGCAATTATAGCCAAAGAAGGTCAAACAAGGCCAATTTGGCTAATTTGTAAAATAATTAAAAAATGATATATTGAACCAAGAAATGTTTTGAAATCATTTGTAATGCAATTTATGATTAATTACTGGAGCCCATGTACTGAGTAAGTGTCGAGCCTAGCCTCGGCGAAGTAGTGACGAGGCTAGGACACAACGAGTAACATCACCTGTGCAGTTTAAATAAAATATAACAGGAAATAACAACAGGAAGTACACAGTTAAGTACAATAACGGGGAAACATGCTGGGGAAAAGGGGGATCAATTACTAAAATGACGGAACGAGGCAACAATTTAGATATCAAAAATAATAACGAGAATTAACAACACGAAATAAACAAGTGAAAAGAAACGGCACGGCATGTCCCCTCGTGCTAAAGTATCATAACACGACACGGAATGTCCCCTCGTGCATAAAACATCAGAATCATGACATGGAATGTCCCCTCGTGCATAAATATCATCAACACGACACGGAATGTCCCCTCGTGCATAAAACATCAGAATCATGACATGGAATGTCCCCTCGTGCATAAATATCATCAACACGACACGGAATGTCCCCTCGTGCATAATAGTCATAAACACGGCACGGAATGTCCCCTCGTGCATAAATAACATAAATGTGGCACGGAATGTCCCCTCGTGCATAAATAACATAAAAATGGCACGGAATGTCCCCTCGTGCATAAATAACATAAACATGGCACGGAATGTCCCCTCGTGCATAAATATCAAAAACAACAGTTTGGCAAGAAAATCAACAATAAGAAACCATAAATGTAACGAAATAATCAACAGTAATAATACCGTCCCTGCAAGGGACACAGCTATAACCAACCTCACTCAAGTGTATAATATAACTTAACAAGTATTCCTCAACCGAACAAATACTCAACAGTATTCACAATTAAGAATTTCCATCAAATGAATACTACCAAATTGATATTAAATCCATAAGACAAAGAACCTTGATGAAAATCACATAATGACTAATATACGACTCACGGGCATGCTTGACAACAACATATAGGTACTCGTCACCTCACATATACGTTGAACATGGAGTAAACACGTAGCAAATAAGACTCAACACCTACTCACTCAAGCTAAGGTTAGGCCAAACACTTACTTCGATTCCACGAACACAATTCAAGCCTCAATTACCGCTTTACCTCTTGATTCCACCACCAACTCGCTCGTATCTACCCAAAAGTTACCTAATTATATCAATAAATACTAAATGAATCAATTCTAATGCATGAAAATGAGTTTTCTAAAGTTTCCCCCAAAAAGTCAAAAATCAACCTCGGGCCCGCTCGGTCCAAACCCGAAATTCGGACCAAAACCCGATTACCTATTCACCCCCGAGCCCGGATATATAAATAGTTTTTGAATCTGACCTCAAGTTGAGGTCTAAATTCCCAAATTTCAATATTCTTAGGTTTTACCCAAAATTCCCAATTCCACCATGAAAACCGTAGATTCTAGGATGAAATCTTGTAAAAAGAAGTTAAAGAGTAAATAAAATGAGTTAGAAATCACTTACTAATGTTTTGCAGAAAAAAGAGTGTTTGGAAAATCGCCTCTTAAGTTTTTAGGGTTTTGAAAAAGAAAAATAACTGAAATTTCCGTTTAAATATACCCCTCTTAGACCCCACCGCGGACCGCACAAAAAGGGAGTGCGGCCGCACAAGAGGCAAATTGGCTACAGTGAGATGATTTAGTATTTTGTCCATACCTTTCTCCACATATGTCCAAATTGGGATTGCTTTACATTTCTGGAAACTAGACACGAAGGGCTACAACTTTCGTTTTTGAATCATCTAAAAAATTCTTGTAGATCAAAAGATAGAGGCCTCCGAAGTCAGACCAGTAATCTTGCTTCCTCACCGCGGACCACACAAATTGAGTGCGGCCGCAAAGGCTTTTTCCACAGTAGCACAAAAACGAGTGCGGACCTCGCTGGCGGGTTCAGAGATCTGCACTTCTCTGACCTGCAACAGCTATGTTTTAAGCCTAAAAACATCCAGGGACCTACCCGAAACTCACCCGAGCCTTAAGAACTTCAAACCAAATGTGCACACAACCTCGAAAATATCTTACGGACTTATTCGTGTAATCAAATCACCAAAATAACATCATAAACTTCGAATTAAACCCCAAAATCAATGAAATTCCTCAAATCTTCTTTAAACATCAAATTTTGCATTTAAGGTTCGAATCACGTCAAATAAATTTCGTTCCTTACCAAACTTAACATGCATAACATATATATTATATCGAACCTGTACTGGGCTCGGAAACCAAGATACGGGCCCGATACCTCAGGTTTCACATAGAATTTCATTTTCAAAATCTCTTATATTTTTCAAAAAATAATTTCTTTTAAAAATTCATTTCTCGGACTTGGGAACTTGGAATTTGATTCCGGTCATACGCCCAAGTCCCATATTTTCCTACGGACCTTCCGGGACCGTCAAATCACGGGCCCCGGTCCGTTTACCAAAAATGTTGACCAAAGTCAACTTTATTCAAATTTCAACACAAAATTATCATTTTTTATCAGTTTTTCACATAGGGCGTCTCGGCTACACGCCCGGGCTGCGCACGCAAATCGAGGTAAAATAGAAGGAAACTTTCATGGACTTGGAACACCGATTTAGCTAGAAATACACGAGATGACTAGGTCATCACACCGGTACCTCGTCCAAAGGCACTGGCAGGTCTGTATTCATGATACGGACTCGCTCAAATTTCAGGAACATGAAAAACAACAACGAAACTAAGAATCTGACCCCAAAACCAAATTGAATCAAACTTTGAACTTCAAGTTCTAGAATTCGCCTTCAATGCGCCGAACCTACCTATACTACTCGGAATGACACTAAATTTGACGAGCAAGTCATAAATGACATAACGGAACTATTCCCGATCTCGGAATTCCATTCGGACCTCGATAACACAAAAACACATTCCAAACCTCAATTCTTGAACTTAAGGAATCATATTTCACTATTTGGCGCTGAAACGCTACCGGGTCATCCAAAAGTCGTTCCGAACATACGCCTAAGTTCGAAATCATCATACGAACCTATCGAAACCTTCGAATCTCAATTCCAAGGTCGTTTAATCAAAACGTTGTGTATTGGTGAAAAAGAGATTCACACGTATGATAATTTTTTATGACTCAGCCAACTACGTGGAGAAAGGAAAACATGACAACTAAACAGGTTTTCTATAAAGAGGTGTGGGTCAAAGAGGCACGACGCAACATACCTATGAGGTAATTAACTACGGGAGACCCAACATGTTTGAGACAAGGAAGAGACACGGTCAAAATGAATCCGGACAGAGCTACGGGCAGATTCAAAGATCTTCAATTAATGATTCACATGTTACACAACCTTCACGCAACAGTTACGGTTATTCTTTGTAACGTTAAATTAATGGTATAATTGATCATTAATGAGTGATCATTGTAAAAGATAGACGTTATATTAAGAAATTCCTTATATAAGGGAAGAAAATATAACTTGAAAGGGGCATTCGAACGACAATCATAATATACTTTACTTTCTGTGCATCTCATTATTTTCTTTTCTTATTTATTCACAAATTATCGTTATTGCCTTGGTTATTAGAAACCCGCGTTCATCCTAAAAATAGCTTTGGTCAAAGGATCTAATTCTTTGGTTAAACAAATTGGTTCCGTTACTGGGAATTCTGATAATCTTTGTTTACTTTTCAAGAAATATCCTCTAAACTATGTCGAACCTCAACGACAATAACCAACAAAAGTATGGAACTTCATCACCCGTAGGAACCCCTCGAGTTCGAGGGAGCAATCCCCAGAAAGATCCAACAACAATAAGAATGGTAACGATCAAACAATAGAACAAGATCAAGTAAAGCAAATGATTGCAGAGTACGTGAGCCAAGCTTTGCAAGCATTCACGAGGGGATTACCAACAGCGTCACCTGCACCATCAACACCACCACCAATAATACCATCACTATGGAAAATCCTCAGTCTCGGTTGGCAAACTCAGAAAGGGGAGATACTCCTAATGAATCTCTCGAAACGAGACCAGGTATGTCTAATGGCTCTGAATTGCAAACTTTATTACTAACCTTGCAGAAACAGATGAAGGAACAAAATGATCGAATCGAACAAATTACCGGAGTGCCACCTATTATAAAAGGCGTTGACGTTGATAGATATCCTCAACAACCCTTGAAACCAAGCGCAACACCCTTGCCTATTCCCAAGAAGTTCAAAATGCCTGATGTTCCTAAATATGATGGAATAACTGACCCACGAGACCATGTGACTGATTTTACCACCGGAATTAAGGGCAACGACTTGAAAAAACAATAAATGAAGTCAGTCTTAGTCAAAATGTGTGGAGAAACACTTACCAAAATGTAACGACCAGACCGGTCGTTTTGAGATCTAGCACGTTGTTCAGCAGTTGGGAGTCATGAACAACTTCATTTCGGGTATTGTGACTTTTGTGTATGGTCAGAGGAGGCTCGGAGTTAAATTGAAAGGAAAATTCTTATTTTAGAAGCCTTAAGTTGAAGAAATTGAGTAAGACTGGAATTTTGAGTAAACGACCTCGGAATCAGGATCCGAAGGTTCTAGCAGGTTCGTATGGTAATTACGGACTTGGGCGTATGTCCGGATCTGTATTTGGATAATCTGAGAGTGTTTCGACGTATAATGTGGAAGTTAGCATTTTGAAGGAATTTCCTAAGTTTGGCTTGAAGAGCATTTCTTAGATATTGACGTCTGTTCGGGATTCCGAGTATGGGAATAGCTCCGTATGGTGATTCTGGAGTTGGGAGCGCGATCAGAAGTGAATTCGGATGTCTGTAGGTTATTTTGAAGCTATTTGGCTAAAGTTAGAAATTTGAAGGTTTTTGAGAAATTCGACAGGAAGAGGAAATTTTGATACTGGGGTCGGAATGCGATTTCGGAAGTTGGAGAAGGTCCGTATAGTCATTTATGACTTGTCTGCAAAATTCGAGGTCATTCCGAGTAGTATAGACCCGTTCGGTGCAATGGAATGAATTCTAGAAATTTCAAAGTTATTAAGTTATGATTTCAAAGGTTTTGGAGGGTGATTTTGAGTTTTAGCGATGTTATGAGTGTTTCGTAGGCTCGAGCGAGTCTGTATAATGATCCGTGACCTGTTGGTATGTTTTGTCGTGGGCTCGGGTGGGCCCAGTTGCCTCTCGGACCCCGCACGAGGCCAAAAACCAGCAAGAAACCATTGCTGGTGCAACTACTTCTGGTGTGACCGCACCTGCGGTCTCTCAGTCGCAGGTGCGAGTCTGCACCTACGGTCCAGCCTTCGAAAGTGCGACCCCCATCCCAGGCACGACCCTTCTTCCGCAAGAGCGAGACCGCTGGTGCGGACTCCTTCTCCGCAGGTGCGATGCCAGGGTCCTAAGCCCTTTTCCGCAGGGGCGATGATATTCTCGCAGGTGCGAGACCGCACCTGCGGTCCCAAGGTCGCAGGTGCAGAAATCACTATTGCCAGCCTCTTTTAAATGTCCAAATACGGGTTTTCTTCATTTTTATCCACCGTCAACCTCCATTAGAGAGCATCCAAGTTTGAGCAACACCTCCCAAGACCACCCACTGTAGAGGTGAGTAATTCTCTTATATTTTTCACTATTATGCATAGAATTCAACGGGTTTCATTCCTAAAGAATGAAAGATCATAAAATTTGGATAAAAATTCTAGGGCTTTGAATAATTGGTGAATTATTCATTTGAGGATATGAATCCTTGTATAAATCACATAACTTCGATCCTTAGACTTCGGGTATGTGATTCCTTCAAGAATTTTCGAGATCCAAACGTGTGGGCCCGGGGTCGAAATTCCGGAAATGGTCAAGAATGCTTAATTTTAGGATTTCTTGTTAATCCTTCTTCTTGGAACCTAAATTAATTCAATTATACCATGTTTGGTTTGTTGCGAGCCGTCGAGGGTGAATTTCGGGATTCGGGCGCATCCTTGGTTCGAGGGGTGATATCGTCACGAGGTGAGTCTCTTTTCCAAACTTGTAAGGGGGAAATGTCCCTGTAGGTTCCTTGTTTTCTATGTGTACATGTTGAGGGGCCCGCGTACGCACCATGTGATGAGATTCCGTACGTGNGGGAAATGTCCCCGTAGGTTCCTTGTTTGCTATGTGTACATGTTGAGGGGGCCGCGTACGTACCAAGTGACGAGAGTCCGTACGTGGCGACTATACTGCTATGTCAAATAGCCGTAGGACCCACGAGCATGCCATTTCGTGCCTTATTTGAACCATTATATGTAATATAAATTGTGTTTAGTGTTGAACGACATGGGAGAGGTAAAAATATGATGATGTAAATCCTAATTGGCTATCAGTGATATGATATTGGCACAATTCTGTTGAGTTCACGGTCGAATCGGTACCCGTAGGTACCTATATGTAAATATTATTACTATCGAGTCAGCACACGGGTCGCAGGTATGATTCGCGATCGTGGGGAGCTTATTATTATTATCGAGTCAGCACACGAGTCACATGTATGATTCGCGATCGTGGGGAGCTTATTATTATTATCGAGTCACCACACGAGTCGCAGGTATGATTCGCGATCGTGGGGAGCTTATTATTATTATCGAGTCAGTACACGAGTCACAGGTATGATTCGCGATCGTGTGGAGCTTATTATTATTATCGAGTCAGCACACGAGTCGCAGGTATAATTCGCGATCGTGGGGAGCTTATTATTATTATCGAGTCAGCACACGAGTCGCAGGTATAATTCGCGATCGTGGGGAGCTTATTATTATTATCGAGTCAGCACACGAGTCATAGGTATGATTCGCGATCGTGGGGAGCTTATTACTATCGAGTCAGCACACGAGTCGCAGGTATGATTCACGATCGTGGGGAGCTTATGACCTTAGTCCTTATGACCCACCTTATGACTCTGGTCGGTTGTCTTGTCCGTGTCGGTATATGTTGTTGTCTTGTCCGTGTCGGTATATGTTGTTGTCCTGTCCGTGTCGGTATACGTACACTTGAGTCTGGATCACATAAGACTGGATTGGCATGTATTGTTTAATAAGAGAAATAGGTACTTGGGGTTCTTACTTGTGTTACATTATGTGTTCATATTCTTGTTGTTTACTGCTTCGCATGCCTATTGCTTTAGCCATATCTCATTTTATATTAGGTTGTTGGACCTTAGTGAGTATCTAGTCGACCTCTCGTCACTACTTCTTCGAGTTTAGACGGAATACTCACTAGGTACATATATGTATATGTACTCATGCTACACTTTCTGTGCATTTTGTTGCACAGGTACCTTCATAGTTCAGAAGTTGATTCGGAGACTTACTCGGGCTGCATTCATCCGGAGGCGTTCCGCAGTTGACAGAGTCTCCTTCTTTTCATATCTTTACTTGTATCTTTGTTGCCTTTGTCCCATTTATTCCTCGGAAAATAGTTGTATAATTGAATAAATTCTTAGAAACTGCTCATGTACTTGTGTCACCGGGTTCTGGGGATGTGTTGAGTCTTGTTTTATTGAATTAAAGGCACCTTCCGTCATATTTAAATCCACAACAGTTTATTTATTTGATTGTGAAATGCAATAAAGGCAACGATTTTAAAATATTTAAACAGGAAGGTATTTGTACGAATTAAGGAATTGGCTTGCCCGACAGTGGTGTCCGGCGCCATCACAACCCATAGGTTTTGGGTCGTGACAATGTGGTATCAGAGCCAAGTTCCCTTAGGTTTCACGAGTCATGAGCAAGTCTAGTAGAGTCTTGCGGATCGGTACAGAGACGTCTGTACGTATCTTCGAGAGGCTACAGGGCTGTTAGGAGTACTTCCCTTCTTGATTCCTCATCGTGCGAATTGATTCCTTTAAAACTTATGCCTATGCTTCTTCCTACTCAATCTTATGCGTCGCGAAACGCTAGTTATGAATCGAGGGTTGAGGACTTTTAATGATACTATGGATGTGGTGCGGGATGTTTCTCCCAGCGTAGTTGATTGGGGCTATCATCGTTGTTCTGCGGAAGAATGTTTTTGTCATCTCAGCTCAGTAGCTGTATTTCGGAGAACTTTGAGGTCATGCTCAGGTGGTTTTGAACTTACGATTTGTTATGGCGCGATGTTGATACAAGGGTAGGACGGCAGCCCATGTGTTGGGGTGATGAACAGTTTGAAGGGAGGTCCTCTCAGAGTGTGATTTCGAGATTTTAGTATTTTGTTCCGGCGGAGGAAAAGCATTTGGATTATAAATGATTAGGTTTTGGGCTGATAAAATAGTAAGGATTGGTGTTGTCAAGTGAAATGGAGCACTCACCTGTAATAAGATATCGTCGTCATGGATCGAATGGAATATGTTAAGTTTGTCAGTGCTATGGTTTCTTCGGTTGCTCGGGGTTAGAGTATTGTGAAGAAGTATTGAAGAATGCGGTTGGCAGAGGCCATGAGGTGCGGAGGTTCAGTACTAGCTAAGTATTGAAAATGTAGGCGATTCGAGGAAGATGATCTTCGTAAAGATTTAAAGTTGTGATGATATGTTTGTTTAAGAGCTACGGAGGACAGTATTAAATTGAGGCAGTAGGAGGGCATCATACGATGAAGGAAGATACGTGAGAAGTGCTAGGCGGTGGTGCCAATTCTAGAAGATCAGGTGTAAGGAAAGGAAGTCAGGTAGCACTTCAGGGAAATGAGTTGGACAAAGTGGGAGAGCGGCAGCTTAGTGATGAATCAGAAGATGTGGTAGCGCATTTAGTAGATGTCCAGGAAGAGCGGACGGATTGGTAAGGTTGGTAAATGGATACAGGCTTAGGATGGGGGTCTTGATATTGTAGAAAGTGAGAATCATAGCGTAATGGTAGGTGTCAGTTGGCTAGTTTCTTCGCGTGGGTTGTCTTCTGTGAGTAGGTTAGCGGTTGTAGGGATGGTAACTTCTGTGCGGAGTTCTAGTGGCTAGTAGGTAGGAGGTAGAATGTGTGAATGGTGTTCGAAAATTCAAATATTTAAGGGAGGCTAACAGTAAAATCCGGAAGAATCGGACGGATTGGTTGAGCAAGGTCATGTCAAGAAAGAAGGAAAAGATCTCAGCAGTGTCTGGAGTGGTGCAGGGAGTAGCTTGGGGCTAAGTGGGGGAGTCCCACCACCTGTAGTTGGGTTATAAGGTTGTGTCCTCATGGGAGTGCGTATTGTCAGTGTATTGGCAACTTTTCACCACTAAGAGAAAGGAGTAAAGTGGTAATTGAGTATGTCATTCGATAAATGTGTTCGAAGTTGGTCCTATTGGACCAAGGTTAGACTATGGAAGATTTAGAATCCGTGCTTAAGGCATAGGCAAGTTGTAAGGGTAGCGACTCAGTCACGTGCTTCTTTGAAAGGGTGTTAATGTGCTAGGAGAGCCTTGGAGTTGATTGTATTTGGGGCCAGTCAGAGTGGGTGACTCTCAGTAGTGGATCTAATGAATTCGAAAGTTAGAGAAACGTGGTTTTTAAGGGTTTCAGGCAGCAGTGTAAGTAAGAATCGAGCTTCTGCAGTATAATCTCTGAGAATAAAAAAGATTGGTTAACCATACTTGAAATGGAACATGTACGGCAGTGATCAGTTCCTTCGTTGTGATTGGGTATGTGTATGGATTGCGTAGAAGTGTGTGGGGCGTGCTGGCCATCGTAATAGATTTTATTTGGAAGCATTCAGGTGTTATGGCATGTCAGGTGTAGGCAGATCTCGAAAGGTTTAGGGTGGTTCAGACCACCACTTGAGGATTGGTATGTATTGCGATTGTGAGAATTCACTCGCGTGTTGTTATGGTTCTCATGAATTGAGGTAAGTGAAAGTTTCTATGTGATGAAGTGTTCACCCTGTTAGTGATTCAGGAGTTAAGATGGAATTTCCTATGCTATTCTATATGGTCATGTTGTGGGCAATAAGCGGTATGTAATCGGAAGTAGGAATCGAGGTTGTGGCTCGGTGTTAACAAGGATGTCATGAGCTCGGAGGAGCAAGAGCAATGGATGTGAATGTTCTTCAGTGTCATCTGAGTTCGGTGTTTGGCGAAAGAGGCTTGTATTCTACTTACGGGTCCTTGAATTGTTTTACAGCCTTAAGGTGGTCGGTGGTATGGATGTTCATACTTGTTACCTTGTGTGGAAGGCCGTGGGAGCATGACCGCGGGAAGATTGCATAAGTGTGGCATGTAGTCACCTGATTGGTTGAAGAATTAGACCAAGTATAAAGGAGTGTAATATTGCTTAATTGAGAATTTATGCCTGGAAGGCGTTCGGCTCAGTTGGTTGTGGATTGTGGGGTGTTTATCTCGGCTATGATGGTTGTCCTCGTGTGTATAAGAAAAAGGAAGCGGGTTGTTTGGACCCAGGTAAGGCTATCAGCCTAGTTCAATGCGAGCAGAATCAGCTTGAAGTGAGTGAATGGATTTAAACAAGATTTTGGGCTTCATGCGAGTCAGAGGTGTTCATTTCAGTATCGCACTCCTCAAGGAGGGGTATTGGGATATCAGGTGTTTTCCCGTCTTTGTCAAATTCATGTGATATTGTGATTGTGCCGTGTTAGTTGTGAAACGGCTTGATAATTTCTCATGTGTTGAGGTTCCGCGTAGTGACGAGGTTATGTGAGCAGGATGGCTCCTGAGATTCAGATTATATATCGCACCTCAGTCGTGCTGGAGTTTTTGTAGCATATGGCTCTATCAGTCTCCCCAGAATGGTATTATGCACTTAGCGTTCTTGTGACCGATATTCAATGATTTGTAACAGTGAGCAATTCAGCTCCGTGTATATTTCCTTATGTAAATCTTATGTAAGGATCGGGTGGCACACCGCCACGGGTATGTTATTTGGATCGGGTTGCACGCCGCAACAGTGTGATGTTGAGCAAGGCTCCTGTAATTATTTTCTTGTGTTTTACTTCGTAAATTTCTGAGGAAAGTTCATATTAGTTGCGTGAGTTGAGTAGTCCCTTCCGGAGTCATTTCCTTATGTGTCTTGTTCGAATTGTGGCCTATTGGCGCATTATGGCATCGTGTGAGGCTAATGGCCGTGTTTGGGGTGATTGGGTGTCTGAGCAGTTCATACTGGGTGAGAAAAAATTTATAAATCTGGGATCGCTGTGATAAGACTATGCAAGTATATTACAGGACAATCACCATCATTGGTTGTAGTGAGATGATGATCTTAGTCAGGAGAAAGGTTTTCAATGTTTAGTTAACTCTGCAGTTGGTTATGAATTTCTACACATTTTCTCCGTTGTGGTGGTATCGTCAACATTATAGCAGGATGTATGTGTGTATCTTATAAGGTGCTTTGAGAGCATCAAATTCGTAGAATTCTGGCTATTAAGGTTCAGGGAGCGTTATTGTGGTCAGATGATGGATTATGCGGTGTATGGTGCTGATTCAGCAAGGATACGCAGTTGTGTTCTGGTGCCTCGTGTGGTGGTTGACGTGGTGTTCACATATTAGAAACAGGCATGGTAGAGAATTTCAAGTGTTGGAACTGGGGTCTGAATTTATGATATGGATAAAAAGGGAATATCTTAAGATTTTATCAAGCTAATGTGCTCAACTGGGATGTGGTAGCACTGGCAGGTGCACGAGGTGTTAAACAGTGATTTCAAATAATTCTGGGGCAGTTAATGGCACGTTCGAGGACGAACGTCTGTTAAGTAGGGGAGAATGTAACGACCCGACCGGTCGTTTTGAGATCCAACGCGTTGTTCAGCAATTGGGAGTCATGAACATCTTCATTTCGGCTATTGTGACTTGCGTGTATGGTCAGAGTTGAAATTCAGGAGGCTCGGAGTTAAATTGAAAGGAAAATTCTTATTTTAGAAGCCTTAAGTTGAAGAAATTGAGTAAGACTGGAATTTTGAGTAAACGACCTCGGAATCAGGATCCGAAGGTTCCAGCAGGTTCGTATGGTGATTTCGGACTTGGGCGTATGTCCGGATCGGTATTTGGATAACCCGAGAGCGTTTCGGCATATAATGTGGAAGTTAACATTTTGAAGGAATTTCCTAAGTTTGGCTTGAAGAGCATTTCTTAGATATTGACGTTCGTTCGGGATTCTGAGTCTGGGAATAGCTCTGTATGGTGATTCTGGAGTTGGGAGAGCGATCGAAAGTGAATTCGGATGTCTGTAGGTTATTTTGAAGCTATTTGGGTAAAGTTAGAAATTTAAAGGTTTTTGAGAAGGTTTTTGAGAAATTCGACTGGAAGAGGAAATTTTGATACCGGGGTCGGAATGCGATTCTGAAAGTTGGAGCAGGTCCGTATAGTCATTTATGACTTGTCTGCCAAATTCGAGGTCATTCCGAGTAGTATAGACCCGTTCAGCGCAATGAAATGAATTCTAGAAATTTCAAAGTTATTAAGTTATGATTTCAGGGGTTTTGGAGGGTGATTTTGAGTTTTAGCGATGTTATGAGTGTTCCGTAGGCTTGAGCGAGTCCGTATAATGATCTGGGACCTGTTGGTATGTTTTGTAGGGGGCTCGGGTAGGCCCAGGTGCCTCCCGGACCCCGCACAAGGCCAAAAACCAGCAAGAAACGATTGCTGGTGCAACAACTTCTGGTGTGACCGCACCTGCGGTCTCTCAGTCGCAGGTGCGAGTCCGCACCGGCGGTTCAGCCTTCGTTGGTGCGACCCCCATCGCAGGAGCGACCCTTATTCCGCAGGAGCGGGACCGCTGGTGCGGACTCCTTCTCCGCAGGTGCGATGCCAGGGTCCCAGGCTCTTTTCCGCAGGGGCGATGATATTCTCGCAGGTGAGAGACCGCACCTGCGGTCCCAAGGTCGCAGGTGCGGAAATCACTGTTGCCAGCCTCTTTTAAATGTCCAAATACGGGTTTTCTTCATTTTTATCCACCATCAACCTCCATTAGAGAGCATCCAAGTTTGAGCAACACCTCCCACGAACTGTAGAGGTGAGTAATTCACTTCTATATTATGCATAGAATTCAACGGGTTTGATTCCTAAAGAATCAAAGATCATAAAATTTGGATAGAAATTTGAGGGCTTTGAATAAATTGGTGAATTATTCATTTGAGGATATGAATCCTTGTATAAATCACATTACTTCGATCCGTAGACTTCGGGTAGGTTATACCTTCAAGAATTTTCGAGATTCAAACGTGTGGGCCCGGGGTCGAAATTCCGGAAATGGTCAAGAATGCTTAATTTTAGGATTTCTTGTTAATCCTTCTTCTTGGAACCTAAATTAATTCAATTATACCATGTTTGGTTAGTTGCGAGCCGTCGAGGGTGAATTTCGAGATTCGGGCGCATCCTTGGTCCGAGGGGTGATATCGTCACGAGGTGAGTCTCCTTTCCAAACTTGTAAGGGGGAAATGTCCCCGTAGGTTCCTTGTTTGCTATGTGTACATGTTGAGGGGGGCCGCGTACGTACCAACCGACGAGAGTCCGTACGTGGCGACTATATAGCTATGTCGGGTAGCCGTAGGACCCACAAGCATGGCATTTTGTGCCTTATTTGAACCATTGTATGTATTATAAATTGTGTTTATTGATGAACGACATGGGAGAGGTAAAAATATGATGATGTAAATCCTAATTGGCTATCAGTGATATGATATTGGCACAATCCTGTTGAGTTCACGGTCGAATCGTTACCCGTAGGTACCTATATGTAAATACTATTACTATCGAGTCAGCACACGAGTCGAAGGTATGATTCGCGATCGTGGGGAGCTTATTATTATTATCGAGTCAGCACACGAGTCGCAGGTATGATTCGAGATCATGGGAAGCTTATTATTATTACCGAGTCAGCACACGAGTCACAGGTATGATTCGCAATCGTGGGGAGCTTATTATTATTATCGAGTCAGCACACGAGTCGCAGGTATGATTCGCGATTGTAGGGAGCTTATTATTATTATCGAGTCAGCACACGATTCGCAGGTATGATTCACGATCGTGGGGAGCTTATTACTACTATCGAGTCAGCACACGAGTCGCAGGTATGATTCGCGATCGTGGGGAGCTTATTACTATCGAGTCAGCACACGAGTCGCATGTATGATTCGCGATTGTGGGGAGCTTATGACCTCAGTCCTTATGACCCACCTTATGACTCCGGCCGGTTGTCTTGTCCGTGTTGGTATATGTTGTTGTCTTGTCCGTGTCGGTATACGTTGTTGTCCTGTCCGTGTCAGTATACGTACACTTGAGTCTGGATCACATAAGACTGGATTGGCAGGTATTGTTTAATAAGAGAAATAGGTACTTGGGGTTCTTACTTGTGTTACATTATGTGTTCATATACTTGTTGTTTACTGCTTCGCATGCCTATTGCTTTAGCCATATCTCATTTTATATTAGGTTGTTGGACCTTAGTGAGTATCTAGTCGACCTTTCGTCACTACTTCTTCGAGTTTAGACGGGATACTCACTAGGTACATATATGTATATGTACTTATGCTACACTTCCTGTGCATTTTGTTGCACAGGAACCTTCATAGTTCAGAAGTTGATTCGGAGACTTACTCGGGCTGCATTCATCCGGAGGCGTTCCACAGTTGACAGAGTCTCCTTCTTTCCATATCTTTACTTGTATCTTTGTTGCCTTTGTCCCATTTATTCCTCGGGCAATAGTTGTATAATTGAATAAATTCTTAGAAACTGCTCATGTACTTGTGTCACCAGGTTTTGGGGATGCGTTGCGTCTTATTTTATTGAATTAAAGGCACCTTCCGTCGTATTTAAATCCACAACAGTTATTTATTTGATTTTGAAATGCAATAAAGGCAACGATTTTGAGATTTTTAAACAGGAAGGTATTTGTACGAATTAAGGAATTGGCTTGCCCGACAGTGGTGTCCGGCGCCATCACAACCCATAGGTTTTGGGTCGTGACACAAAGGAGCGTTAACCTGGTATTCTCTACTCCCTGAAAACTCTATTGATTATTTTACTGAGCTTGCAGATTCCTTTATAAAAGCACACTCCGGTGCGCAAAAGGTGGAGAAAAGAATGGAGGACATATTTAAAATAAAACAAGGAGACACGGAACTACTCCGTGAATTTGTAGACAGGTTTCAACGAGAAAGAATGCTACTACCAAGGGTGCCCGATAATTTGGCAGCCATGGCATTTGCAAGAAACTTAAATGACAAAAGTTGCGAAGCCACGAGAAGACTCAAGGAAATCTTGAGAGAATTCCCAGCTATAACATGGAATGATGTCTATAACAGGTACATCACCAAGCTTCGTATAGAAGAAGATGCCATCGCTCGTTCAAAAGACGAAGATCGTATCAGTTCTAGACATTCGAATCAGATAAAAGATCAGGTAAAACCAGGTATGATCCATATATGGGACCTTCGGGACTAGAAACGCGTCTCAGGTTCGAAAACACTCGATCAGAATATAGACCATCGAGTAGAGATGCGGGCTCATCCTCGTCAAGATCCAGAAAGGATCGAGATGAACGAACTAGAGGTAATGCACGAATTGGAGAACACACCTTCAATGTAAGTACTTCCGAACTAGGTTCAGTATTAAGAAATATGGGTGGTAAGGTTCGATGGCCCAAAGAAATGCGGTCCAACCCAAATAAAAGGAACCCAGATTTCTGGTGTGAATTCCATAATGATAATGGACACAGAACCGCAGATTGCAGATTTTTGCAAGGTGAAATAGAACAATTATTAAAACAGGGCTACTTAACGGAATTGTTTAGTGAAAAATGTAAGCAGGCATACATGAAGAACAGGCAGGAGCCGCCAAAACCTCCATCTCCAAAAAGAACTGTCAATATGATACACGGAGGTGAGGAAGTAAACGGAGTGGCTTGCAAAGTAGCCACGAAGTTCACAATTTCACACGGAAAGCAGGTTCGTGAAAATCTAGATGCAGACAATATAACCTTTGATGATGAAGATGTCAGTGGATTGATGCTCCCCCACAATGATGATCTGGTAATATCCTTACTTATTCATGACACTAACGTAAAAAGAGTGTTGATTGATAGGTAGTTCAGTCAATATCATTTTGCTAAGAGTTGTGGAAGAAATGCTATTGGGGAATCAAGTAATCCCGAAGGCATGAGCCATATCAGGGTTTGATAACTCTACAGTTATAACCAAAGGGGAAATTGAACTTAGCACTTATGTTGAGGGAGTAATCAAAAATACAAGGTTCCAAGTCATCAATACTGACATGGCTTATAACGTGAGCATGGGAAGACCATGGATCCACGACATGAAAGCAGTACCATCCACCTTGCATCAGGTAATTAAATTCCCTTCTGAATGGGGAATTCAACAAACTAGAGGCGATCAGCAAACCGCGAGAAATATAAATTTCGTGGTACACTACAACAAAAAATTAGAAACGGAAGAATCAAAAGATAAGGAATTCTCCCAAACAGGGGATGTTTCCCAAACAGGTATGGAAGAAATTACTATCCAAATAGGTACGGAAGATATTATTGCTAAAACAGGTAAGAATGAAGATAGCTGTGAGAAGGTAAATCAAGTCACCACAGAAGAAGTACCAAATCACACAAACGTGGATTCCAGACCTGATTTCATTCAAGAACCGGAAGAAGATGAACATATCAAAACAACAACGAAAGAACTCGAGGCTGTTCCATTGTTCGAACAAAGACCTTAATAGAAAGTTCGCATAGGCACGAGGCTAAGCCCAAGCCGAAGAGGTAAGTTAATTGATTATTTAAAAGCTAATATTGATTTCTTTGCATGGTCCCATTTATACGTGACAGGTATACCTCCATAAGTGATAACTCATAAGCTAAATAAAGATCCATCATTCATACCTGTCAAGCAGAAGAAAAGAAATCAAGGACCATTCAAGAACCAAGTGATTAACGAAGAGGTCATGAATTGTTAAGCTTTCTAGATGCGTACTCTGGTTATAATCAGATTAAAATGGATCCCTCAGACGAGGAAAAACTTCCTTTATTACAAACAGGGGGACTTATTGTTACAAGGTCATGCCTTTTGTCCTGAAAAATGCTGGAGCCACGTACCAAAGGCTAGTGACCAAGATGTTCCAGGAATATCTGGGAAAGACGATGGAAGTATACATAGATGACATGCTGGTAAAATCAACACATGCGGAGGACCATTTCCAACACCTCTCTATTACTTTTGAAATTTTGCGCAGGTATAATATGAAACTGAATCCAAAAAAATGTGCATTTGGTGTAGAATCAGGTAAATATTTGGGTTTCCTTATATCAAATAGAGGAAAAGAAGTAAATCCTGCTCAAATTAAAGCTATTGAAGAAATACCTAATATACTTACGAACAAAAAGGAAGTTCAAAGACTAACGGGTAGAATTGCAGCCTTAGGAAGGTTTATTTCCAGGTCTTCCGAGAAAAGCTTTAAATTCTTTTCAGTTTTCAAGAAACAAATCAATTCGAATGGACTGAAGAATGTCAACAAGCTCTTAAAGATCGGAAGGCTTATCTATCAAAACCCTCGTTGCTATCAAAGCCAAAAGAAGGGGAGAGGTTGTATATCTACCTTGTCGTTGCAGAAATTGTCGTAAGTGCAGTACTGGTAAGGGAAGACAAAGGTAAACAATCTCCAATTTATTATGTAAGCGAGACTTTATTATATGCTGAAACTAGATACCCACATCTAGGAAAATTAACCTTGGCTCTAATTATGGCATCTAGAAAATTAAGACCATATTTTCAATGTCATTCAATCACTGTTGTGACCTCATATCCATTAAGAAACATTCTGCATAAACAAGAATTATCTGGAAGGCTAGCCAAATGGGCCAAACAACTAAGCGAGCATGACATAATGTATCAACCTAGGACTGCAAAAAAGTCTCAAACTTTAGCTGATTTCGTTGTTGATTTTAATAATAGCATTGTCCCTGAAGCGTAAAAAGAGTTACAACTCTTTACCGGGGCTAATCCGGGTCTATGGACCCTATTTACCGATGGCTCTTCTAATGTAAAAGGTGCCGGCTTAGGCATAGTCTTAATATCACCAACGCGTGAAAAGACGCGGCAAGCTATCAAATGTTATCCTATAACTAACAATGAAGCGGAGTACAAAGCTATCTTTGCAGGGCTGGAACTGACACGAGAACTCTCAATCGAGCAAATCATAATCAAAAGTGACTCTCAACTGGTAGTAAATCAGATGCAGGGGACTTATATTGCTCGAAAGGCTCGAATGCAACAGTATCTAGAAAAGGCATGAGATCTCGTAAGGCAATTCAAAACGTGGAAGGTAATACAAATACCTAGAGAAGAAAATGCAGAAGCAGATGCATTGGCTAACCTCGCAGCAGTTACGGAAGTAACAAATAAAGACAATACAATTGTCGTCCATCTGTTCCATTCAGCGATAGATCAAGATAAAAATAAGGTAACTTTTAACAATTTAACCTGGGATTGGAGAAACAAAATTTTAAATTTTTTGCAGAATGGCACCGTACCTGAAGATAAAAAACTGGCTCAAGCACTTCGCCGAAAAGTTGCACGGTACTGCCTCATTCGCAATTCTTTATATCGCAAGATGTTCGGAGGTCCCCTAGCAAAATTCCTCGGACCTAACCAAACGGAGTTCGTGATGAGGGAATTCCACGAAGGACACTGTGGAAATCACGCAGGAGAAAGATCCTTAGTCAAAAACCTAATAATAGCTGGGTACTATTGGCCTAAGATGGAAGAAGAAGATGACGGCTTCGTATCCAAATACGAAAAATGTCAACGATTTTCTAACAACATGCATAGCCAGAAGAGTTATTTCACCCAGTGATATCGTCATGGTCGTTCATGAAATGGGGCATGGACATAGTAGGATCCCTTCCCATAGCTAAAGGAAAGGTACGGTTCTTACTCGTACTGACTGACTATTTTACGAAATGGGTTAGAGGCGGAATATTTCAAAAAGGTGTGAGAAAAAGAAGTTAAAAGCTTCTTATGGCGAAACATAATATGCCGCTTTGGAATACCAAATGAGATCGTATGCGAAAATGTCCCACAATTCATAGGCTCGCAAATCACAGAATTCTTCGAAAGCTGGCAAATCAAACGGATTACTTCAACGCCGTATCACCCCGTGGTTAATGGGAAAGTTGAATCAACGAATAAAGTCATCATCAACAACCTAAAGAAACGGTTAGAGAAAGCCAAGGGAAATTGGCATGATGAATTACCAGCAGTACTATGGGCTTACAGAACAACTTCAAAAATAGCCGCGGGAGAGACTCTGTTCACACTTGTCTATGGCTCAGAAGCCAATACCGGTGGATATTGGTAAACCAAGTGTCACGACCCAATTCTCCCTCCGACTGGGTCTTGTGACAGCACCTAGTCTAGACGACTAGGTAAGCCTATTACTTAAGCAAAATTTAGATAAAACAGGTAAATTAATAGTAAGTGAAATAAATCATACTAAAGTCGATACCGCTCGGCATTTAACAGTTACTTTACCCAGAACCTGGAATATCACAATACATCACAAACTACTCTACTGCTCAATAGGTACAACTGGATAGAAAAAAACCGTATAGTTTCATCTACAAGTACTACAACTGCAAGATAGGAAGGGGACTCGGAGATCTGCGGACGCTGCAGGTTATACCTCGAGTCTCCTGATACCACTGCTGCAGGCTAGCTGAGATACCGCGTACTAGGACCTGGATCTGCACATGAGGAACAACATGCGCAGAAGGGCGTGAGTACTCCACATTCGGTACCCAGTAAGTGCCAAGCCTAACCCCAGTCAAGTAGTGACGAGGTCAGGTAGGGGCCCTACTGAGGTTTGCAAAGTAACAGATATAGAGAACAAGTAAGTAAAACATGAGATAATCGATAGGAATTATAAGTAAAGGCTAGCAAGAAACGGTATAATCAAATGCTCGAATCAACACAATATATATATATATATA
>MDKH01114513.1:0-10658 GCA_005239495.1 Nicotiana undulata | reverse complement strand
TTTGAGATATGCGGCCCGCATTAGTGATATGCGATCGCATTCGTGCGTCGCATTTACAATGTACCTTCAGGCGTTAGATGGTGATTTGGCTCAAATGCGAACCGCATTTGCGATATGCGATCGCATATTCGACTGCGTTTCACTCATTAAACTCGACTCATCTTTCTATTGCGGTATGCGATCTTCTGGGCTCGAAATGCGATTCGCATGTTGCATATGTGATCGCATTCGGCCATTGCTCCCCTCTTTTATCTTCTTTACTCTCTTTTTGCTCAATTTCACTCCAATTTGACCTTAACCACTTCATGGCATCATTTTCCTGCAAATAGAGCAATTACACACTAAAAACGACCTCAAGTTATCATTTAACAATACAAAATCTAATGAGAAAAGGCTAAAATGAGTGGTAAAATCACCACTCATCAGCCCTATCAGATCGTGCATACTAGATGTGCGAATTTCCTATTTAAGACCCTAAGACGAGGATATCTACTATACCCCACGAATAGCAGGCCATGAGAGTACTAGAAGGTAAAAGTATAAGTTTCAACAGATAAGTAAAGGAAGGTCAAGAAGGGTATAAGGTATCCAATTAATGAAGATTATCCAAATTTTCAATTCAGGCAGAGAATATAAGGCTTCTAAGTTAACTTCAACAGAAATAGAGGTACGTACAATTGACCACACCCATCTTAGTTATTCCCTATGGGAGCTAACATATATAGTTTAAGAGAAGGATGGGATATCAGGATCCATCTTGGGTTAGAGTAACCCGAAATGGTGGATTGAGCCATGGGAGATAAAGGTGAGCAATGTTTTGTTGAAGTTTTCAGAATAATGCGATAGACAGAAGTGTTAGCAGGAGAATAAGAAGAGAGTAAATGAAGCATTATGAGTAAGGTATAATAAATAGGTGATAACGGTAAATCAAAATACAGTAGGATGATAAAGTCTACAGTCAAGTGAAAGAAAAGACAAGAGATGACAGGTTTTGAGACTATAAAAGAGTATATGTCATAAAGTCATATCCTTATTTTTAGAAATGAGTTGGTGACTCCAACACGATTACTAGAAAGCTAAGTTTGACCCCCTGAGTGATAGAAATCAGCATACGCTAGTAAACAAGATAAATCGAACATGATTTAGGGACCGAAGGATTAGATAATATTCGGCATCATGAGAATTTCATAGATCGTGTTCTGGCAAAAATAGAATGGATAATAGAAGAATAACCTTTAAAGGTCATTCAGGAAGATGCTTCCCTAAAGAAAGAATGGTGAGTAGAGTTAAGCTTAAGGAACTAAGTGTGCCAGTTACACTAGGTGTCACCCTCGCACGTACGAAATTTAGTTATCCTTGGTAGAGAAGGGCTACTGCAAGGCGAGTAAGAGTTAGTGAAGACATGAAAAGACGCCGAAGATGAAGATGTAAAATATTTGTAGGCTCATCTTCATAACATTAAATGTTAGTACCCCCTAAAGGGGGGAAGATGGGGTGATATGGTATTAAGTCGGAGTTAAGTGGTCTAGGTAACTATGGATTAGTAAAGGAAGAATGTGGTAAAAAGGCGAAAGGAGTGAGACTGAATTTATTCAGATCATATATATATACTACGACTCTAGAACACTATGCAAGAACGATGTTGTGGAGAGGTAGTAAGGGTTCCCGGCCAGGATATTATTGATAAATAAGTGTGAATGGACACTTGATACATAAGGATCCAGTACGATAGGTAAGTCAAGGTAAAGGATATAACTCACAAGAGATTACGCGGAATATGGATATGAGAATGGACCAACGAATAGTTAGTAGTTGATTCAGGAAGAGTCTAGTTATGGCTAGACAAGAGGATATAGATAAATCAACAGATCGTACAAGATAAATGTAGTAAACATAGGGATTTTAGTCTCACAGATATGATGACATCATGAACCATGATAAATATTCAGATAAGAGTTGGGGTAGGTAAAGGTACCGTATAAGTGTTACGCAAAGAAAACAAAGAGTGCTACTAGGGAGACTATCAAAATTTGGGTTCAAAAGTAACCTGACGAGCACAAGGGTACAGAGGTACGTGACTAAGGATATTTATAGGCGAGTAAGAACATCAAAAATTCTGTTGGGTATATAATGTAATAAGCTCGCATTTTTATAAGAGTCAGAGGATCTCCCCTAAGTGCTACAACGAAATACTAGCTTCGGAAGTAAGGAAAAAGGCATCAACATAAGCATAGTGACCTAAAGAAGAAATGATATTGGAACAACAGTCTCACTACAACATTGTGTGCACTACATAATAAAGTGGCACTTATCGTGACCAATGAGTGGGAAGTAAAATCGGAAGTAATATTCGCGATCATATGAGTTGCACAAAATTCCAATATATGTGGACACTAAGATAAGCCAAGTATTCATGCAACACGTGGCAGAACGACCAAGAAAAGTAATTGCTTACTTTTAAAGAAAGTTGAGAAGGCACGAAAGGAATTATTCGATCTATGACCTAGAGTTAGTTACGTCATGAACACACTTGAGATTTTGGAGTGTTATCCATGCAACATATATATTTAAAACAATACAACTATAGAAGACTCCAGTATAAGTTAAAGAAGGAATTGAGTCCACGTCACAGACAAAAGTTTGAATTGCTTGAAGGTTATATCATGGATGTTCCACATCGTCCACGAGGGGCTAAAGTAATAACAAATGCCCTGAGATACAAATCAGAAGATAAAGTAAGCCTAGTTAAAGGCTGAGATAGAGGATGAAACTAAAGAGATACATCAACTAAAATAATTAGGAGTCTGATAATTAGACCCCGATGAGTATAGAAATCGTGATTAAGAACATTGTAGAATCACTCTAAATATCAGAGGTACAAAAGAGATAGTACAACGGCCATATTCTATAATAGCTCTACGGTAAATCTAGTTAGAATAGTACCAACCTCATAAGAAATCAGTATGAAGCTTTAGTCGGATTATGTACGCACATGAGGTGCAAGTATTATAGTAGAGCTTTAACGTGTGGATGTGAATTCCACCTATGTGGACGTGAGGTTATGAAAGAGATAGGAGATACTATGTAAGATTTAAAGGTAAGTAAGGTACATGTGAAGAAGGTTACAAATAATCCAAATATAATATAGAGGATGGAAGCGTTGTATTTCTGTATAATGAAATGATAGTGTTGTCGTCAGTGGCATCTCTTCCAACCTATGGTTTCCAGGTACCAGAGGTCTGGTTAATAGAGTAAAGAAGAGTTTGAGACAATATAATGTCTCGCTTGAGGTTCTAGAATAACATAAGGAAATTCATGGCGCCAGAACGTTAAAGGAAGGTTGCGAGTAGTATACACATATATATGTAGGCCACAAGCTAAAGTATGGTAGAGCGACAAGGTTTTAGGTAGAAAGGAGTAAGGATAAAAAAAAAGGTGAGGTAGAAGGTGACGAGAATAGGTAAGTCCTGGGGATTAAACCCATTGAAACAATAGAGCTGATGGTTTCCGTAAGTTATAAAAAGCTTAGTACATCCTGAATAGACTCGGTGGAGTTTAAGACAAGGAGAATTTGGAAGAGACGGAATGTTTCCCTAGTGGTGGAATAAAGGTGTAATTGTGATAGATAAGTGAATGATGTTTAGGCCTTTGATTGGGTGATGATTCAAAGAAAAGGGATTTCACGAATTGTACGGGATGAAAAGAACCCCTTAAAGTGAATCAACAATAGGCGGAAAAATGTTCCAAAGTATGAGATGCGATTAGGCCATCTTTCGTAAGATGAACAGTACCGAGGAAGAACTAAAGGACTTAGATTTATACATATAGGATAAGCAGCGAGAGAGAGTAACCTGGAGTTGGGTAGAAAACCTCGGTAATAATAAATCGAAGAAAGTGTTATGGTATGTACCACCTACCTCGATGTGGTAAAGACATAAGGATAGACTACAAGGCTACGAAATAAGATATAGCAACAATCGTACGTTCAACAAAGTACCAAGAGAAGAACTTCAGTACACCAATGTATACCGGGAGGAACAACTTGTCATATTTCAGTATATGTTCCAAAAGTGAGGCCTAGATATTGGCTAAAAAGCTGGAGGAAAAAGGACAGAAGAGACGCATAGGCGCACATACAAGGACAAAGTCGTACACTGTATGAGAAAGTCGCAACAGCTACGAGATTGGAAGAATTCCAACAACAAGTCCTGGTGTGACAAATAGGCCTAAAGGGGGGAAATGCCCTAGCCTTTCGATTTATTCACATAACAGTTTCTTAGATGCAAAAGGAAATCAGTAAAGTATTTGTAAGATCTATAGGTTATGAGACTACTAAGCGCATCAGTCAACATTCGAGGACGAATATTCCAAAGGGAGAATGATGTCACACCACATGTTTCTGTACGTACGAGTACGTCGTAAGTTAATTGATGTAAGCTCAAAAATGAAATCATCTTTGAAAAGTTTAAAAAGCAAGTTAATCATGTCAACGTGGAGGTTACCAGTATTAAAGATCATGAATACCAAGTACCAAGAGGGTTTGAAGTCTTAGAAGCAAAACGAATTGAAGAAACTAAGTTTCGGCGAAAGTCGACAAGTTGGAATGTTATAACATGTACTTTTCGGTGAGACTAGGGTGATTAACATTATAAAGAGATTATGTTATGAGTTATTTTAGTAGTATGATATTTGTGTGTTATATTTTGAAGTCAAGCGAGTTGTGGAACAAAAGTTGGAAAAGGTCATCACCAGTTACATTCATAAATGTGTCGAAAATTAGGTCAAATAAATCTGAGCATTTCTCCCAATGTACTTAGAATTACGAGATGATCTACCTAACAAATTGAAGATCTACGAGTCTAGTTTTCAACGGATTAAACATTTCATTAATACTACATTGGAATAGAGATATATTCACATTTTTGCGAGATTGCGCAGATTGGTAGGTGACAAGTAGGTGCATCACCTACTTGCCAAAAAGAGAGGCCTCAATTAAAAGCTCCAAGGTTGAACAAAGAGCTCTTTTAAGGGATGATTTCCTTCACTTTTTACACTCATAATAGATCAAGAAATCAGATTTACCCCAACAAAATTCTCCCAAAAATTCAACACAAAACCCTAAATAATTTTCTCATTCTTTTCAAGTTCTAGTTGGAAAAAAGCCAAAGGGTTGAAGAATCAACATAGGAGCTGAGATATTCACAAAATATGTTAAGTATACTGCTCATTTCATCCCTTTTTCTGCTGTAAAAGTAGAGAAATTCATTCAATAATTGTAAGAACTCACGGGACGGTGATCGGAAGCTGTGAGTTCGAGTTGTTAAACTTGTAGTGGACTGTTTTGTGGGTTGTTTCATGTTGCTATTGGGTTGTCTCTTTTGGTGTTGTTTTATGGAGTTTTGGATGATAAAGGGTGTGGAAAAGCACCACATAGTTGAAGGGAGGTTGGCTGGTCGTTCGTCATTACATTCTTGGGTTGTTTGACACTATTATGGTTGTCGTTTTGTGTATGGAGTTACAGGAGTATATTGGGCTGTTTTGTGGTATTTTGTAATGGATATAAGGTTGGAAAATGATGTATATATGTTGTTATTGTTGTGTTCTTGCGTTGTTGGTGTTATGTCGAATTAGGAGGAAGTGCATATTATAGGGGAGATGCTGCCCGTTTTCTTACAAAAATAAGCTTGTCGTTCATTGTGCGATAGTTGTACCTTCCATAACTTGATGATAATATTGTTATCATTGTTGTAGATTAAGGTGCAACAAGACGAGTTTAACGTGGTTATTAGACAGATTTTGATAAGGTATGTTAAGGCTAAACCTTTCTTTCATTTTGGCATGATCCATTAACTACATGTGTTTGATAACGAGACATAACGTGAAGTTCATATTCCTAAATTTATGTACATTTTCCTAGTCTCATAAGTAAAAGAATTATTCCTTATCGGTACTTAATATTCAGTTTAGTTTTGTCTTATGTCAGCCAAGAGAGTAGAGAGTCTATATATATATACAGTATTACAATATTTTCACCATCATCAAGCTATAATCGACGGGCATGCCCTTATTGGGCAACCTCTAACCAGATGGTGAGTTATATACCGAGCCTATTGTGGTTTAGTGCCTAGTTACTTTGAGTTATTTTATTATCGGTTCAGTTTCAACTTTCAGTTATTTTGTTGCCTTACATTCTCAGTACATTATTTTGTATTGACGTCCCTTTTGCCGAGGATGCTGCATTTCATGCATGCAGGTCGTCATTGATAGTTGGCTTGACCCTCCTAGCAGACAGAGTTACACATCAGCTTGGTTGGTAAGCTCCACTTCCTCGAAGTTACCAGGTCTAGACCTTGGAGTCCATTTTATATATACAGGTTTGATGGGTAGGTCGAGGCCCTGTCCCAACCAGGGTATAGTTCAGTTATCTCTAGAGGCTTGTAGACGAGTCTTGTATAATTTATTTAGCAGTAGATGTTCATGGCGTCTTTGTCGACCTGCACAATTATCTATATTAGCTTTTTGGTATATTTACCCCTCATATGAGAGAGACGCTATTTTCAGATGATTCAGAATATGGCCTCACCGGCCTAAGCTTGAGGTTACCCCTCTAGAGTTCACAGTTACAGAGTAGTATGCTCGGGCCGAGTATAGCACCGGGTGCCGGCCACGCCTCTTTAGGTTTGGGGCGTCACTATGTTGATCCTGACTTGTTGGAAGAATTCAACAAGTGGTTATACATTGGTACCGATACAGTTTCAATGAGGTTAGTTTATACAGTTTTTTCATATTTTCGAGTGCATTCATCTTTTGGATTTCCACTTGAATCTACACATTTATTGTAATTCCTACGTGTTTTAATAGGAGAAAGGCGCATTATTCTATAAAAGATAACCAGCTTAAGCCGTGGTATGATCTTGGAGTGGAGAAAGTTGATAAAAAGGAGTTGTTTTATACCTTGGCACATCCCGGGAAAGTCCTCAATGACTTGGTCAACACATACCATGTCTGGATTTAATGACTAGTTCTATTATTCTGTCATCTTCAGATTTTGTAGTTATTTTGTTGATATATTGTGGTTACATTGTAAGAAGCATTGAGAACTAATAAAATCTCTTTTCCTGCAGAACATTGATGTTATTTTATACTATTTTAGAAAGAGAGGAAAGTATGGTCCTCAAAACAAGATACGATTTACAACAACTGATTGTATGTTCAAGACTAGAATTGAACAAATTTATTAGAGGTACATCAATGCTCCTGCCGATGTACAAATTTTGTCTGCAGCCCAGGACATCATATCAGAATACATATTGGGGTACAGGTTACTCGCAAATGTTTCATGGGATCAAGTTGATTTTGTGATCATGCCCATCAACATTGTAGAAAAATTTCATTGGTTGTTGGTTGTGTTTGACATTACCGATATGGTTCTATACGTTTATGATTATATGGTCTCTTCACGAAATCACAACGTTGTTGAACATGTCGTCAACAAGTTTGTTGTTATGATCCCCCTATACTTGTCATGCACCGACTTCTATGGCAAACGTCCAGACATCAACTTCAAGAACACAAAGGCATACATTGAAAATGGTGTTACTGACCCTCCTGACATTCAGTAGTTGGTCGATGAGATACCCCAGCAAAAAGAGGGATCACTGTCTAAAAAAGCTTCTTTTCCTTCTATATATTTAACAGAATTTTTTTTTACATTGAATGCTAAATATTTTCCCTAATTTCTTTTTGCAGTGATTGTGGCGTATACGTTGCGGCATTTGCAGAATATGCCAGCATTGGAGAGCTAGCAGTTTCAAAAGAATACCTTTCTGATATTAATCAACATCGTAGACTCTATGGAGCGCTTCTTTAGGAGTATGCTAGGAAGAAGCAAGATACTGGTGCAATTGGTGAGAGCGAGGTGACTGGCAGATTAGCAAGAAGAAAAGGTGCGCCAGTTGTGAACGAGAGAACACAAGTCCGGAAGAAGAAGAATTAGTTGCCCTTTTCTGTAGGAAAATTGTAGTTAAATTATTTAGTTGTAGTTTTTTTTTGTAGTAAAGTTGTAGACAAATTGTTACCTAAGAACAAGTCAGTTGATGTTTAATTGTAGCGGATTTATGCTGCAACTGTTTTATCCTATGTTTTGTTATTTTATCCAGGATACTACTTTTTACAATAGGAAACATCTATTTTTTTATTGGTTGAAAGTTATTACTACTTGATCTCATTGTTAGCACTACGATTGTGTAATATAGATACAAAAAATACATAATTCAATCAAGTTATGAAAGTCTGAAATGAATACTCTCAGTAATTAAACAAAACAAATACAAACCAACTGCATTAAGAGTTGAAAACATTTCATTAACGAAACATTCTTTATTCAATTTATCAACACCATTACACCTCAACTATAATGCTCCTAAAGACCTCAACACATTTTATCAAACATTCTGGTGACTTTATCTAATTTAATTTTCTCTTGTGAGCATTCTTGCAAGATCTTTTGTTATGCCCTTTTATTCCGCAGTTGCCACATGAAACCTTGTACTTCTTTGCATTTACTTCATCATATGGTTTGTATCTTTGTTTTTTAGGTCTTCTCGACTGTCTTTTCCCGGTAGGTGGCATTACAACTTCTTCACCTATATGTTGTGGCACATACCATTTGCTTTCATCAGGTTGCGGGTCTACCGATATTTTATAAGTATGAAAAAGGCTCTCCCTCGAGTAATAAGGAGAACAATAGTTTTCATAAGACTCATTCATGCGCCTTAAAGTCACCAAATCATGTGCACAAGAAAGTTCATCAAGATGGAATTGTCCACAACTACATCTCTTGTTTTGAAGAAAAACAATATAGCGCTTCACACCATCTATCACTGTATGGATGTCATCTGTTGAAGACCTCATATAAAATTTCATTACAAACACACAACAAATTATTAGAAAAATATACAAAATAACTACAATTATTTAAAATTTTATCTACAAAGACTGTATGTATTTAGTTTGATGTGATCCGATGTTATTGGATATAGCTTACTCTCAGGTTCTGCGATAATGTCCTGTTGTCCTCCAACTCTTTGTTGTATTTTTTTCCAATGTATGTGAATGTACCCTTTGCTTTCAATAACTTTTCATTAGTCCAACGTTCAAGAAGAGTCCTGTAACGACCCAGCCGGTCGTTTTGTGTGTTGGGACTCCGTTCCCATGAATGACTCTTCCCATAGCGACTACTCGTGCCTTATGACTTGGGTGGGCCGGTAGTTCAAGATTCGGAAGTGTTTTGGCCAGTTCAGGAACGCTTGGTTCCTGAAGGCTAGCCTATTTGGCTGATTTTAGTTCCGAGCAGTATTTTGAGCAACGACCTCGGAATCGAGTTCTGACAGCTCCAGCAGCTCCAGATGATGATTTCGGACTTGGGAGTGTGTTCGCCTCGAGTTTCTGATGACCCGGGAGTTTTTCGGCACCTGAATTGGAGTTCAGGATTTCATGTGATTTGGAATTCATCCTGGAGTTAGACCTCGTGATATCATGGTCCGAATGGAATTCCGGAACTGGAAATAGTTCCGTGTAGTCATTTATAACTTGTTCGCAAAATTTAAGGTCATTCCGAGCAGTGTAGACCCGTTCGGCGTATTGATGAGCCGTTGAAATTTTTCTTGAAATCCTACGTTTGATTTAAGGGGTTTTGGAGAGTGATTCTTGGTTTGAATGATGTTCCTAGTTTTCTGAGAGCTCGAGCAAGTCCGTCATATGATTTGGGACTTGTTGGTATAATTTGTCGAGGGCTCGGGTGGGCCCACGGGTCTCCCTGACCCCGACCAGGGTCAAAAACCAGCAATTGAACTGCTGGTGGCAATTTACTGGTGTGACCGCACCTGCGGTCCATGAGCCGCAGGCCCGAGGTTCGCACCAGCGGAATTTCCCTCGCAGGTGCGGCTCCTTTCGCAGGAGCGACCTTCTCTCCGCGGGCGTGGCTCCGCAGGAGCGGAAAAAGCCCCGCATGCGCGACCTTTCCCAGGGGCCCAGGCCATCGCAGGAGCGGCCTATTCTCCGCAGGCGCGGACAAAATCCCGCAGGTGCGGAAACTGCTGGGCAGTTTCATTTAAAAGGCCAAGTCGCGAATTCATTTCCTAAAATCACATTTCTTTCATTGTTGACGACCCCAAGAGCTCCAGAACAGATATCTTGGCTTAGGAACTCAGGTAAGTGATTCCCGTAACCCTCCGCACGTAATTTCTTCTGTTCTTTGAGAATTTCCTCTTCCTAGTTCTTGGAAATTCATAAGATTTTTGTTGGGGAAGAAAGAGGGGTTGATGTTATTGTGAATTCTGATTTTTTGGCCATTGAGGGATGATTAATGGGGTTAATCTTGATCCTTAGGCGACTTATAGCGCGTTTCTTCAAGAATTATAATTTTCCGGACGCCGAAGCTCATAGTTGAATTTCCAAAGTACGTCAAGAATACGTTTAATGAAAATAGTTGATAAATCCTCCTCGAATCATCCTAAATTGATATAATTGTGTGCTTTTGGCTAGTTGCGAGCCATCGAGGGTGATTCGGAGGATTCGAGCGTCGTGTTGATCGGTCCATTGGCTGGAGGAACACCTGTCCAGGTGAGTCTCCTTTCCAAACTTTGTAAGGGGGAAAT